>LPNX010409825.1:200556-219428 GCA_001517045.1 Pseudotsuga menziesii | reverse complement strand
GATGCATCGAACAGAATGCCCTGCCTAAATGCAGACCATGCCCAGAGTAAATTGGACACTAGTTAAATTCTTGTTGATTGCAATAAATGCAATAGAACTTTGAACAACTTAGAAATGAAAGTTTTAGAATGGGAAAAAAACATATCATAATAATATTGTTTTTCCAATTTTTAAGGTTATATGAAAAATTTGTAAACGCCAATGAGAAATCCATTAATCAGACCATATTCTTGCAATACTTTCATAACTAATCATTATATCCAATATGTATATAATTTAATCAAAACTAATTTTCATACAAATATAATTTTTCCTATTGAGGAAAACAAGAAATTAAAATTTATATTTGTTTTCACGTTCATAAATTTCCCATGACCCTATTTAAAATATTGGATAACATTTTATATTATATAAAACAATCAGGCCAAACTAGATAACAATATTTTTCATGGAAAAACTTGGGAAAAAAAGCACTAATGTGAGTGCACTCGCTCACCAATTAAGGGAGAGAAAACCCCGAAAAATAAATTCCATTATCGAGGTAACATATTAATAAGAAATGAATTGAGTAGTTAGTTTCCCATAGCTAGTGAGATCATTTGATCGGTATTGTAGACATGAAATGAATCGATCGATGCATTTTTCCGAGTCTACGTAACTTTCTTTTTCGTTTCGGGAGAGAGCATTTAGTGGTGGAGTCTATAGTAACTAATGTAAATAAGAATCTTTAATAGTTGGAGATCCTCTATCCATTGGTGATGTTAAAGTTGCAGGGCATGCAAATGCCAGATAACATGCCAGTTTCCTTGATTGCACTGCAGTACATCTACTCCATTAAAACTTCCCTCGATATTAGAGTTACTGATTTAGTGAGTTACAAATCCATTCATTTGCTACACATAGATAATTATATATTAGAACCTATATAAAATCTCTATCAATATTTTCTAAGTGGTTAGAGACTTCTTCTAAATATGAGAAACATGAAGTGTGGATTCAAATGGCTACTAAAGTCACTAAAACATTTCAAATATATTTGTAAAAAATCAAAATTATAAATTGATCCAAAATAACTCAAAAAAACTATATATATTAAATGAAGAGACCAAACATGAGGTTGATGGCCTCATTGAAGATTTAGTCATTTTCAATAGGTATATGTATTAAAAACACAACTTTAACATAAATATTAAATATTGACAAATTTATTACTTAAATATTAGTAAAATGAAGGATATATATTAATTTTAAAAAATAGTTGGAACACCAAATATTGATAACAAGTTTTTTCATTCAGGTTTTTCTGAGTATAAATATATAAAAGTATGCTATTAATAAGAAAAAACATTAATAATTAGAAGAAAATGTTATTAACAAGAAAATGCACACTTGTAAAAAAAAGTAGTTATCTTCTTTATACTTCAAATTTTAAATAAAGCAAACATATTGTTCATAGAACAATATAAAAAGATAGTAAATAAATTTTAGAGTAGCTAAATGGTAGTATTTTTAACTAACTTATAAAGGTCTTAAAAAAAAACCTATTAACCAATTTATTTATTTTTCATAAAGAAAACTAACTTTATGAAAAACAACTTTTTTTTTCATAAAGAAAACTAGCTTTATATATATTAACTAGTTTTATATATAATCTTAGAAAAGACACTACTACTATCTTAGACTACTATCTTATACTATCTTATGATAAAAGTGTACTTATATTTTGTACTCACCTATGTTTTTCGAGGAAAAATAACATTTCCTTGATATTACCTATGTTATAAAAACGGTTGAATTTTAAAAAACTAAAATCCACAAGTCTCCAAAAATTTCAAAAATTTCTGCTTGAGAAAGTGTGAGCTATTGTTATTTTTCAACCAATTAGGAAAGGTAGTTGTCTGGATAGTCACGCCGAATGGTTTTTCAGTGTACATTCCAATAACTTCAAATAAAATATGATGCCCAACAATGGAGTGTATATATTAAATACATTCCCCAGGGGTGTCGAGCAAAAGAAAATGAACTGGACTTGATCCAGTTAAACACATTGCATTCAATGTTTTCTCGGTTTTCAGCGACCCATAATTTATTTAAAGAACTGTCAACATTCTAGTAGATTAGATTAGACTAGAGATTGACGAAAATGGAGTAGGTATGGAGGAGATAGATTTCAATTCCATAGAGACATTGTTGAAAATGGGGATTCGAAGGGAGAAGTGGATATGGACATTGGCATGGCATACTACCACAGCAAATTGCTGGTCACCTGCACAACCAAGGACATTTGTACCCACGAAACGTACTCAATATAAAAGCAATGCATGTCTACACGACTTAATCACTATTGCTTCCTCTTGGTCGTCTTCAGCAGAGCTAAAAACTAATTTTCTCTGTGGAGAAAAGATCTAGAGAGGATTAGAAAATGGTTGATGCATCAGTAGTAGAAATTGCAGGAAATTTGAAGGGCGAGAATCAAGATGGTGAACAAAAACCAGTGCCATATAGAAAGAGAAGCATGATCAGTTATCAAATGTCATATCATTCCCTGAGAACACGAATCATTTATATCATGATGCTAATAACGTAGATGTGCTATTATAGTATGTAAAATTGTCTCCATTCTTTTCGTTTTATTTAAGTAGGCCTTTTTATAACATAGAGGCATGGATTTTTTAAAATCTTGGTTATAGAATCTGGCTCAGGTCAAATTTGGGAAAAATTTAGATCCAAATGGAAGAAAATTCCCAATTTGGGATTATTCTACCATGCAACCACCAATTTTAATTCGGAAGGTAATTATCTGAAACATCTATACTTAACAGCCGATTCCAAAAAACAAATCAAGGCAAACACAATAAAACAAGAAAAGTCTTTCATTTGAAACCATAAAATCCAAGCCTGAAATGAGCTTGACAGTCATTTTGTTGTAAATAACTTGCACAAGCTGAGTCCAATATCATTAACTGAATCACTATCAATTCAATACAAATGTCAACTACTAAAAGAATGATTTCCAATAGTGAAAGATTTGAAATATTTATGATCCATCAAGCTATATGAGATTGTAGTTGTTGTTTCGCGACACACTTTCAAAATATTTAAAGGCATCCTGACTTGAAAATTGCTTGAAATCCCTTTTCATAGTATGAAAGCTATCCAGAATTTGTTGAGTCAATGTGGTTCTATATTTGGTGGCTCTAAAATTACTAACCAAGTTAACAAGGAATATATTTATGAACATGGCTATTTAGTAAAGTAACAGACTTTGTTTGTGAATATAATTATAGTTGATGATGTGTATTTCATTTGCTTTGTTAAAAGATTTTGATTTTTAATATAATTAAAGTCACAAGTTAGATCATAATTAAAATTAGAGGCATAAATGCTTTGCTTTGCTGGAGGACATAGTTGGTTTGTTTGTTTCCATTTTCTAACCAAGATCATAATCTCAAAACAGATATCCATATCCAATTTGCTCAAGCACAAATGAAAACCGTTTTCCTCCAAATCATGTAGATTGTTTGAGATGGGCATTCTCAATGTCATGTTGTCTAAGTATCTGAAAGGAGGCTATTTATATTGTAGGTTTATGGTTAAAGAACAAGTAAAAAATACAAGAATTGGTCATTCCAGCACTCTTTTGACTTCTCCCACAACAGGAACGGACATTCATTTAGTGATGCATATCTTAACATATAATGATGCATATCTTAACAGGAACGGACATTCATATAGTGATGCATATCTTAACAGGAACAGAACTGTTACCGAGCATGCATTTCATCATGTTAATGGGAACCACAACCAGATTACAACAATGTCTGTTTCTAATGGAGTGCTCCTGCGCAGCTGCTTTTGATATGAAGAAGAAATCAAAGACAATCTTCAATTGTGTTTCTCTCTAAATAGGTAAATTTTGTATACATACTGAATTGAATTTTAATAACACAGAGATATACCCATATACAGCACACAACTTCACACAGTACATAGACATATATAGAGACATACCCACTTACAGCAACCAACTTCTACAGTGTAGAGACATACCCGCACACAACGCAGAGATACAGAAGAGCATATAGAGAATTAAAGCAGTACACAAGTATATAGAGAAACATACAACTGAGTAATATAGAGGAGGAAGAGGAGAAAAAGGTGAATTGAAATAATAGAGATAGAAATACAGAGACAAGCTACATACCCACATACATACAAAGAAGAATACAGACATGCAGAAAAAACATAAAAAATAAGTATTCTTCTCACTATAACGCTAAACCCTTAAAGTCGATGGAAAAACAAATAGAAATCTCAATTTGCTAGTGATCAGTCAAAGGCTACGAGTCTTGTGCCCATCATAAGTCGTTTTGTACTGGTTCCCAAAATTCTTCATATAGTTCGACCTAGACAGCATAGTAATACAAAGAAAGAAGAGAAAGAGGTGAATATCAATAAAAGGCACAGATATTTAAAGAAATTTGTGTAATACTATGCTGTTTAGCAAAGCAAAACTGTAGGAGCTTAATCTGAAAGAGCAAATAGAACAGAAAAGCATGAGAGAAGAGAAAACAGAAAACCTTAAAGTTGATGGAAAAGTAAATAGAAGTCTACACCTCAAAATCTAGAGACAAAACCTTGAGAATATATAAGCATGTCAATAAGGGTGGAAAAGAGATATGCATGCTGGGAGTCATCTTTTAGAGTCAATAAGGGTGGAAAATCGCTTGAGGTTTTCTGATCAATTTCGTTAATGTCTTGCTCTGCATTTCCTTCTGAGAGAAGCCGATTTCAATATCATCAATCTTAATTTCAATATGATCCAGCTGAGATGGGAGATTGGGCAATAAGGGTGGAAAATCGCTTGAGGATTTTCTGGTCAATTTCGTTAATGTCTTGCTAGCAGCTACCAGCACTTTTAGGATAAAGAGGACCCAGCATGGGTAAAGCACTGAACAGAGAGAGATTGGAATACCTAAGGGCCATTAATGTGCATATCCAATAGGAGAACTGACACTTGAAGGAGAAGATACATATGTTTTACCGTAGGATAGTAGAGCTAGAAAAGGACCTTGGGACCTAAATTGTTTCCTTTGTGTTTGCTTTACTTTGTTGAACGCCAAGACTCCCTCATCGCTATTATGGCATATTGGGGCAAGAGTAGAGTTTAACTCATGCAATTGGGAAAGAAAGTAATTAAGCTAAGCTGGATAATTGAAAATAGGAGAGGTTCACTCAGATAATGTCTCAGTTGTTCCAAGAATTTGTAGTGAAGGAGGAGGCATTGTCCAAACTACAAGTAGCTATCCAAGAGACCAAGGAAGCTCAAGCACCTTCCACTCCCAAGCTTGTATGTGAATATATATAAATAAATGTTTTTTCAATAAATAATAAATTTTCCCAACATTGCTTGTACTTAAGTCAACATTCCGAATGTGAATATATCTATCTATCTATCTATCTATCTATCTATCTATATATATATATATAAATAAGTGTTTTTTCACTAAATAATAAATTTTCTATCTTCTCGGCATTGCTAGTACCTAACTCAGCATTCCTCATACTTAAATGAGCAATTACCTAGATATAGTGCTGCTCGAGACAGAACCATTCGGGCAAAGTAAATATATGCAGTGCATTATCTAAAAATATATAAAATAAAGATTGTGAATTACCATTTTTTAGCTTGCTGGTGCAGAGAGGCGCTTGTTATAGAATTAAAGTTGCAAAGTGCACAAGCTCGTCTGCTACCAGAAGTAAGTAATTAAGCAATTTGCAGCTATTAATATCTCTGATATAAAAGTAGACAAAGACTTGGTTCTCATTTTTCTAGTTTGTAAATACCAATTACAAATAAAACACTAAACGCCACCTCAGATCAGATATGCCAAAACATAAAGTCTCCATGCGTTTAAGGCTTGCAAACTAAAACTAAAACCATAATGCAACGGGCATGACCTGCAAACCAAAACTAAAACCATAAGGAAACAAGCATTACCTGCAACATCAACATATTAAGTTACATTAACATCTTAAGTCTCCATGCGTTTAAGGCTTGCAAACTAAAACTAAAACCATAATGCAACGGGCATGAGCTGCAAACCAAAACTAAAACCATAATGCAACAGGCATACCTGCAACATTAACATATTAAGTTACATTAATATCTTAAGTTACAGGATGCTTATACTAGCTTGCTACTGATTTATAATACCGTAAATCTATAAACCTTAATCTATAAACCTTGCTCCAGCTGCTCAGAATTGTACACTCCACGTGGAAGTTTGCATGGAGGTAGATGCATGCATGCACTTCGACTGCATCGAATACACAAATCTCTGTCAAGTCAGAGCCAACAATGTAGGTTTGTCAGAGTTGTAATTTCAAAAACTAATTCTCTACTTGTAAGGTATAATAATAATTATAATGGTTGCTTACATTAGCTCGCCGCCGGGTCTTGGGACACAAAATCCCATAGTGACGTCACCTACACAGAACCAATAAGAGCCAAGTTAAATCACAATTTAAAAATGCCAAAAATAAAAATTATTCCAAACTATTACAAAAACATTGAAAAAGCAAAAAAAATGACCTACCTCGTGAATTAATCTACCTGCGCGAATCATATATATCCCCTGTTGGGGACATAATAATTAATTTGGTTATTTAAAGCATCGTAAAATAAATAATCTAGATATGATTATTGTCATTTATGACCATTATATATTGTGCGAGCTTTTTTGGGAATAATGCATGATATGTTGAATGATGGTGATCATACTAATCTCATTCCTAATTAGAAATTCCAAAATTGATCCTTTTCCTATATGGAATATTTTTTAAACCAAAGTTTATAAACCTAGACATAGTGAACATTCAACATTGGTTAAATTCCTCTACAATTAAAAAATTTACTATAAATAACTTTCTTATTGAATTTCTTATATAAGTACATTATAAAAATGCCATGTCCCAAATTTCACATTGGGTCACAATGGCCTAATCAAATTTTCCATTTTCATGATAGTTTGTCAAATTGATGCTAAGGGTCAAATAATTGCCAAGGAGAAAAAATACTAGTTTCCTTGGTTGGGGGTGGAAGCTTTGGGATTTGGAAAAAGGGGGGAAATAAATTATGTTTGAACATTAGAATGGCATAAATATTTAATAAAGGAGATAAATAAATAAATAAAAGGGAAAATCAAAGTGGCAATTGATCATGAAGACACATGGAGGATGTAGGACCCACACAAGCTAGATTTTCTATGCCACATGGCATCCTCCTCTTGCAATTTCGAATCCATGGGAAGAATAAATGTTCTTGGATGATTTAGAAGGCTAATAAACTTATAGATATCCATCATAGGTTGAATTTGGAAGGAAATGTAACTTACATGGGAGAGGAAGAGTCATTTTGGAGCTAGTGAGACACTTGGACTAGATTCTCTAGCTCTATGACAACAATGATGAATATGCTATGAAACCTATGACACAAATAAGATCTGAAGGCTCACATATGACATACATGACATGTTAAGTATAAATAAAGCATCCAAGAGGGTGCTCATGTGATTTGGGGAAGCTCAATGGGTTCCTACTCAAATTGGGGGAAGATGTAAGGCTATGAAAGGGAGGGCACATGGAAAATATTGAGCCCACACCCAAATTCGAATTGGATTGAGATTGTGGATGGATTGGTAAACTTATAAGGATAAGGATGTTTATAAAATACAGGAATCAACCAAAAGAATATATTTTTCTCATTTGATAAATTGTCATTTGTGAATTGTGAGAGCTAGTGGATGACTAGTTTTCTTTCCTTAGCCAATTTCAAGGGTGAAAGATTCTCATCCAAGTTGGTGTTTGGAGAGGACACTTAGGTATTTCATGGAGATTTAATGGAGTTTTATTTGCAGGTGTAAGCTATAGGGAAGCTCGTGGTTCCTTCTATTACAGCACTTTTTCTCAACCATTTCCAGTTTTATGTCATATTATTTGTCATGGAGGGATTGCGCTTTGGGTGAGCTATTGATTTATTTGGGGGAGATTATAATGAACCATTATTTTATGTTTTGATTTAATTTTTATGTATTTAAATTTCATAATACTCTCAGGTCTACTGAAATATTTCATGTAAAAATGTCAATCAATGAAGAAATAGTGCCATTTCCCCACTATCTTGTTGTGAACCAATGTAATGTTGATGGATTCGAATGGATAAGTAAAATACTGATGGTTTATGTATGAATGGACTATTATTGATGGATTATATGAGTTTAATTTTCATTACATAATCATTTTTAGTTATTTTGTTGAGTTTCATAGAATTTGGAGAAGTTTTCCTATCATTTCCCCCAAGGTTGAAATTAGTCTTTTTGCATATGATTTAAGGGATTTATAAAAGACATTAAAAGTTGAATGGTGATGCATATGAGTTAATATTTATTTCCTTTACATGTACCCTGCTTGTTTTCAGAATTCGAGTTGTCTTGAGTGCATTTGGGAAGCCATTTTCAGTATTCATTGTGGGGGAATTAGAACCCCAAATTACTGGTTAAAACTACTACCTCGAACAAAATGTTAAACAAGTGTGTAGAGGTAATTGGAGGGTAATAAATAATCCCTAAACATTATATTAAATTCCTAATATCATTCATACACCTTCTGAGAATATTTGGGAGCATTTGGGTCAATTTGGAGACCTTGACATCAAAAATAGTCAAAGGTTGAAATAGAGAAAAAAGTGAAAAATTGGTCATTGATTAAAATTATTAAAAAGGGACATTACAATGGTATCAAAGCATGATATTGGAAACTAATATGGTATTATATTTATGAGTAAAATAATTCAGGGACCACCATTAGATATTGAAACCAAAAGTTCTTTTGTTGAAGAGGGAAGAAAAAGTAGGAGAAGAAGGAATTTTTTTTTAGGAAAATATGACTAGGGATGATAAGGGAACCTCATATGATGGAAAGGGGCATATAAAAATAATGAAACCTATATTTGATGACATGACCTAACAACTTATGAAAGGATTCGAATTGATGGCTAGCCAACTTAGGGGTAAGCTGGCAGAAGGGGGTAGTAGAAGTTTCCATCATGGAGAGACACATAATACCAATCATTTTGAAGATTTTTATGATTGGTTGAATGAATTTTGGAAAAATAATTCAAATGTGAATTCATTAAGGAATAATCAACAATGCACAAGTATGGAGGAGACTAAGGAGCCACCAAGTTCTGTGGGTGGTGAAACATAAAAAGAATCACATTATGAGGATCTAAAGTCACTCCCAAGTGACTCTGCAAAAGACATTAGAGGAAATTTCAACTCAAAATGGTCCTTTTAACTCTAACTCAAATTCCATGTCATCATGTGATAGCCAATGAAATTGCTTTAAATTTGAAATACCGTATAGGTATTAAACACTTTTTTAATATAAATTTAGGGATAAGTATCATAAAAAAACTACTTTTTTTGTTTGTATTTTTGACATATATCCTTGTGTTTTTACTCAAATTTTGATCGGGAGAGCTCGTTGGATGTGGAGTTTAAACTCCGCATCCAACAAGTACCCACTCGATATACTTTTGACGAACCCCGCTACCCCAAAAATAAGAAATAACTGAAAAATGTGATGATGATGTCATCATCACATTTTTCAGGTATTTTTTTGTTTTTGGGGTAGCGGGGTCCGTTAAACGTATGCCGAGTGGGTACTCGTTGGATGTGATTACGTTTTTTCATGTATTTATTATTTTTTGGGTAGAGGGGTCCTTCAAAAGTATGTCGAGTGGGCACTCGTTGGATGCAGAATTTAATAAACACAAGGAGATATGTCAAAAATGCAAACAAAAAAGTAGTTTTTTTCTTCTCTTCCTCCAAAATTAATAAATATTAATTTATTATTTTAACTATTATTTTTTTTTTTTAAAGGCCCATTTTGAGCTGAAATTTCCTCTAATGTGAAGAGGCATCAAATTAGTATGAAGAAGTTTCTATTGAAAATATTGAAGATCATTTCGAGACACATCCTACCTTGGAAATGAAACAAAGAGCATCTACTGATGGATTCTTGAACTATGAAGGAGTACCTACTAATGGGTGCTCATACCTCTATGTTGGTGACATAGAGATCAATTTTTAAAGTGTTGCTTCAAGCCAAAATTCCATTAAACATGAAGATGAATACCTTGCAGTAGTTGAAGAAGAAACAAGATCAAATTCCCTCTCACCACTTGAGCTTAATGAAGTTGGTCCAATCACGAAGGAAGAAGATGATGAGGTTCATTTGCAAGAGCCTCATTTTCTTGAAGGGTTATTAAATATGAATAAAAAGAAAATCCAAGAGTCCCTTAGCATACTCCATGACAATCAAGCATTATTGTCAAATTCTTGTTGGATATCTACTTCATTGGAGGAAACATCCTTCCTTAAAGACATGGAGAAGATTCAAAGAGCAATGTGCCACATCAAAGGTAATTTCATGTCTTTGATTTTTGATAGAAACCATTTGTTTGAGATTAATGAATTATTACATGATGCACACTTGAAGAGTAATGAGGATAATCATAACCTCAAAATTCAAAATGACCAAATTCTTGAGAGGTTACAAGATACTTGTCCTTCCTCCTATGTTTCATATTTTCATATGGCAGATTGCTTGGAGGATTCTCATGACATGATGGATCATGAGAAACATGAAAAATTGCAGGTTCTTGATGTGTTTGAAGATTATCTTGATGAGAGCCAATCACTTGTTGTGGTGGAACATGAACTTGAGTTGCCTCTTGAAAATTGTTACACACTTTTTGAAGAAATGCATGATTCCACCACCTTGGAACCAACCCATGAGGAAAGTTTTGCATTTTTAAGAGAGGTGCATAATAATACCTCTATGGATCCTTCACATGATGAAATTTTTTCACTTTATGATCATTTAGGTGAGTTGTTTCTTTCTCCTACATCCTACACTTCCAATTTTGCAGCATTCATCATAATGAAGTATGGGTGAAAGGTTTCTTTTTTATAGTTCCACATGAAGAGTATGGAATTTATATCTCTCCTTCTGATGATGACATGATTAGAGAACCATCTTATTTACATTTGCAGCAACATCATTTGTTACATTATGATTATACACATCTACATGGGTGCACCTATGATGTTCACTTGAGTCACTTGGAGACTCATGATTTTCCTTGCTCCTTGCCTAGTCTATTTGATGTTGGAGGAACTTCATTCCACACTTGGGTGAAGAGATATATGATTGAAGAACATTATTATTGGAAGCAAAATCCTCTGTTATTTAATGATGATATACATATCCATGGGTGTATTTATGAGACTTCTTTTATCCACTTGAAGTCTTCATGTTTTCTTTGCTCCTTATTTGGTTCAAATTTTGGTGGAGGTTCTTCATTAACTTCTTGGATGAAAGAAAACGTGGCTGATTATATTGATGCCCATTATAATTTTTTGGAGTAGGATTATGGGACATGGGATCCTCACCTATTTCATTGGATCATATTTGATTGGTCACTTGAAGCTTGTATACACTTGGCAAATGGTGGTCTACTTACTTGGAGGTATAAGCACTTTCATGATTTTTTGATGAGGCACCTCCTTGATGTACATTTTTATTATGTTGTTATATACTTTGATGATATATATTATGTACTCATGATGTTTGGAAGAATGCAAACAATAAAATGGGATCCCAAAATCTCTTTCCTAATGGTATGGGTTGGAGTGCAATACAAGCAATGGAACCCTAGGATAGTTTTTAGTCCCATTGATTTCAATTTTTTTGGGAAACAAGCAGTATGGGAGATGGATTACCCAATAAATAAAGTGATTTTAATCAGATTATGAATCAATAAGCATGGTGGTTCCTCTCTAAAATCTTCATGGAATCTCAAAGACTCAAAGTTAGGAAACTCAGGGGTAACTTCAAAGAATCATACATAAAGAAGGTTCTTCAACACCCATGTTTGAAATTGCTTGAGGACAAGCAATATTGGGAAGGGATGATTTGTCATGTCCAAAATTTTCATTGGGTCACAATGGCCTAATCACATTTTCCATATTAATGAGAGTTTCTCAAATTGATGCTAAGTGTCAAATAATTGCCAAGGAAGAAAATTACTAGTTTCCTAGGTTGGGGGTGGAAGCTTTGGGATTTGGAATAAGGGGGAGAATTAATGATGTTTGAACATTATAATGGCATAAATATTTAATAAAGAAGATAAATAAATAAATACAATGTAAAATAAAAGTGGAAATTGATCATGAAGACACATGGAGGATGTGGGACCCACACAAGCTAGATTTTCTATGCCACATGGCATCCTCCTCTTGTAATTTCGAATCCATGGAAATACTAAATGTTCTTGGATGAGTTAGAAGGATAATACACTTGGACATATGCATCATAGGTCTAATTTGGAAGGAAATGTAACTTACATGGGAGAGGAAGAGTCATTTTGCAGCTAGTGAGACACTTGGACTAGATTCACTAGCTCTATGACAACAATGATAAAGATGCTATGACACCTATGAAAAAAATAAGATCTGAATGCTGAAATATGACATATCTGACATGTCAAGTCGAAATAGACCATCCAAGAGGGAGCTCATGTGAGTCAAGGAAGCTCAATGGGTTCCTACTCAAATTGGGGGAAGATGGAAGGCTAGGAAAGGGAGGACAAATGGAAAATATTGACCCCACACCCAAATTAGAATTGGATGGAGCTTGTGGATGGATTGGTAACCTTATAAGGATAAGGATGTTTATAAAATACAGGAATCAGCTAAGAGAATAGGTTTTTCTCATTTGTGAATTATGAGAGCTAGTGGATGACTAGTTTTCTTGCCTTAGCCAATTTCGAGGGTGAAAGATTCCCATCCAAGTTGGTGTTTGGAGAGGCCACTCAGGTATTTCATGGAGCTATAATGGATTTTTATTTGCAGGTGTAAGCTATAGGGAAGCTCGTGGATCCTTCTATTGCAGCACTTTCTCTCAACCATTTCCAGTTTTTATGGCATATTCTTCCTCATGGAGGGATTGCGCTTTGGGTGAGCTATTGATTTATTTGGGGGTGATTATAATGCCCCATTATTTTATGTTCTGATGTGCATGCTCTCTCTTTAAATTTTGGAAGACTCCTAGGTCGAAATACTGAAATATTTCATGAAAAAATGTATATTAATGAAGAAATAGTGCCATTTCCCCAATATCTTGTTGTGAACCAATGTAATGTTGATGGATTTGAATAGATAATTAAAATACTGATGGTTTATGGATGAATGGAATTATATTTATGTATTTAAAATTTTAGAAGACTCTTAAGTCGAAATACCCAAATGATTTCATGTGTAAAGGTTAAACAATGAAGAAACAGTGCCATTTCCTGACTACCTTGTTGTGAACCAATATAATGTTGATAGATTCGAATGGATAAGTAAACTGCTGATAGTTTATGGATGAATGGATTATTATTGATGGATTATATGAGTTTAATGTTCATTACATAAGAATTTGGAGTTATTTTGTTGAGTTTCATAACATTTGGAGAAGTTTTCCTATCATTTCCCCCAAGGTTGAAACTAGTATTTTTGCATCTGATTTAAGGAAGTTATAGCAGACATTTAAAGTTGAATGGTGATACATATGAGTTCATATTGATGTCCTTCACATGTCCCTGTTTCCATTCATAAATTCAAGTTGGATTGAGTGCATTTGGGAATGCATTTTCAGTATTCATTATGGGGGGATTAGAACCCCAATTAAATAGTCAAAACTCCTACCTCGATCAGAATATTAAACAAGTGTGCAGAAGTAATTGGAGGGTCATAAATTATCCCTGAACATTATATTAAATGTTGATTGCATGGGCAGACCCGGGTTTACTATAGTCAACCAACAACACCCCTAGCTCACTGGCCCTTTCGGCGACAGACCGCAAGGCGGCCTGAAGTCTCACCCGAAGTGAATCTAATGGGTTGGACAAGGACTCAAGTGTCTTGGACCAGGTTCCGAGGTAATCCTACTAGTGGCGCACAGCTCTCCTAGCCACGAGACCTCCTTCCTGCGTCTGTGCGTCGCACGACCTCCTGCTCGCGTCGCGCGATCCCGTCGTCGTGCAGCTCTCCTAGCCGCAAGATGTTTCTTTCCACCACCGTGCGGTCCTTCTCTATGGTGCACACTTTCCCTAACTTGCGATATTTCCAGCCTTACCGCATCACCGCGCACCGTGCGACACGCCGCTCCTGCTCAATGCAAAGTCCTCAACCTGCGGTATTGCGCATCGTAGCTTCTCTTCCGATGCGATATCACCTCTCTGTGATATCCTACCTCCGCGGTTTAGTGCACTTAGCGTTTCTCGTGTCGACATGTAAGACTTAACATACAAAGCTATTCAATACTGCAACCAGTAGCTGTTTACGCAAACATAAATGAAACACATACAACATGCTGAAGGTTTTTAAGTTATGATTATCCTTCTGTGCTGTGGTGAGCTGATTAATACATTCATCCATTAAACTGCAACGAAGTCCAAGAAATAACTGAGCAATGCATAAGTAAACATAACACATAAATCAGTCGCATAACACAGATTTTAACGTGGTTCACCTCCAGGATGGAAGTTACGTCCACAGAACTGTGTTTTCTATTATAGCTCAAGGGGAAGGTAAAACACAGTTCTGCTGCATCGCATATGCAGCTCAAGATCTTCTCTCTTAGATCTCTCTTCTCTCTATATTGCTCTCTTACAATATACTCTTCCCTCTCAGTTGATCCCTGCGGATCGTTACATGCATGCTTTATAAGCCAGCTACTGGTTTCAGTAAGATTGCTACCGCTAAGACCAGAACCAGAGCTCGGCTTTTACAACAGTCTACTTATCCTTATTGCCTATTTCATTCACGACTATCTAACTATCTATCCAACCAACTAGCTAACTGACTAACCCTTTACAATACAAAATTACATACTTTTATAAGCAGCCCGAAGGTCCTGCTTTTACAACACTGTGGGCCTGTCCCAATAGTAACCCAAACCCTAATTAGTGACAGTCGGTCCTCTCTGTCCTTGAGGTAGCCGCTTCCCGTCACACCACAGCTCTCTGCAGTCTTCCATGCTTCTCGGCACTGACCATGGGCACTATGCACCGCTTCTCTGTTTTCTATCCTTCACCTTCAATGCTTGAGCCTCGTTGCTCCTTCTTCTTTATGAGGGTCACTGAGCCCTCCTGTCTTCCGTCGCTGCCTTTAATGTAGTGGGTGAGATCTCCCTTCTCGGCCGCTCAGGTACCATTGCCTTTCTTTGACTTTCGCATCTCAAAAAGTCACAGTTTTCGACTCTGCTCTCCAGCTGGAAACGTGCTACGGCGTCGTAGCTCTGTCTTAACTTCTTTCCGCCAAAGCTTATCATTTAGCCAAAAATAGCAGCTTCTTCTGTAGCTGTGGGACCCTGCTCCAACAATCCCCTAACACTTACTAGTGGCTCGTCCTCGAGCCACCTGCAACAGGCTTTTCCTGCTGTAACTTCTCCTGCTGTAGCTTCTCCTTCGCCTCCTGTGAAGTCTTCTGCAACTTCTGCCGAAGTCCTTCGACTTCGTTCTTCATTACCTCGACACGTTCTCTTGGAATTTCGGTATCTTAGTTCGCTGGGCTCTCTTATCCTTTCTGCCCATAGTCACGGTTTCGCTCTCTTCGCTCTTTCTTCTTTATGAGCGCTCTAGTGTTTGAGAAGTGTTCCACAGATATCCTTGCCTTTTTATCTGGGTTAGAACTTTTATCACAAGAAAAATCTGTATCTTCCAGCCTTCTCAAACATTTCCTTCCATCTAGAGCCTTGTGGATGGAGAAGAAGCAACCCATGAACTCCGCTCCGAGAACAAGCCTTTGTCCTCGTTCTGGAAGTCTCCCCTCCGTTGGGTTTGCAGTCTTCTTCCACTTCTCTTCTCTTCGAAGTGGTACAGATCCACATGCTGCCTCTGACCCTCAGGTTTCTGTTTCAGTACCTTCGCAATCTTTCGTGCTTCTCTTAGCTGATCAGATAGGTCAGCGACTTTCTCCCGTGGCTTTCTTTTTCTCATTTTTACCTTCCTCCTAGTGGGAGATTTCTTCTCATCATTCTTCTGCTCTTCTTTCTTATCTTCAGTGATCGGCTCGGAGTTCTTCTTCTCCTTAGCAGAGACTTTGGTGACAACTTCTACTTCTGGTGCTTGACTCTTCATCCTTAGCAAGTGTCTAACTTGTGCTGTACTTAATTTCACATCCCTGGGCAACGTCGTCATGGCAGATCTACGGTCACCAGGGTCAAAACGTCTCAACATGCCTTCTAGAGGTTCATTTTTAGTCAGAATCTTCTTGGCTCAATACTTTGGGCGTGCAGTGGCTTCGAACTCTGGAATTCACTGTACTCTGCAACTTAATTGGCTCTGCACAGGGGACACTTAGCACTGCCTTGCGTAGCTCTCAAGATTTGGCAACTGTACCCTTCCTACTTGAAGGATGTCTGCTTTTATGCTGAAGGCATACTACTGGACGCAAGGGTTATCCTGGGTCACACCCGTTGGTCATCATAATTACCTGGACGAGACCCTACCCATCATTCTGATCTATCATAATTGCTGAGATCTGATCACGTGTCCCTCAAAGCGTGCATATACAGGCATCGGTGTCGTCGGAGATTTACCAAATCTGGAAAAATTTATTATACTGTTGCCAAATCTACGGTAGGGGATACCGGTCATTTCTTCATTAACTACCTGTCAGACAGTGACTTGACTAGCCCACTGTCAGTTGCAAACTGAGTACGTGGCAGGGGGAAACATCTTACTGCTGTGATGAAACTCCGCATCACCTGCGCGAACAAACAGTGTCAAAATTTTTTTTTTTTTATTTTTTTTCACGACTCCTCATTCTTCATTCTTAGAAAATTTTTACTGGTGTAGACTCATTCCCGGTGCGATGCCTCCTTTCAACTACACTGGACATCTGCACCGTTGTGGATGGTTAAGAGGTGGGGTGGTTATCACTATAGGACTTAAGCCTACTGCCATTAATCCATGTGGGCAAAAGCTCCCCGTTCAGCTGGCTGAGCTGAACGGCACCTCCCTCTGTGACTTGCTGTATCTAATATGGCCCTAGCCAATGTGTCTTAAACTTCCCTGGGAACTTGATGAATTTGCTGTCATAGAGGAGCACCAGGTATTCGGTCTGGAAAGTCTTATTCTTAATGTGTCTGTCAGGCCAAGCTTTTTCTCGGGCCTTCTGCACTTTCTGATGGAATCCGATGATGAACCTGTCTTCTTCTAAGGCAAGCAGCTATGCTAGCCTTGCTTCGACTGTGTCTGTATCAGTCATCCCAGTAATCTGAGCGATTCTTAAACTGGGAAGAATATACTCCATAGGCATAACAGCCTCCTGTCCATATACTAAGCTGAAAGGTGTGTGTCCCGTAAGTTTCTTACATGTGGTCCTATACGCCCATAAGACAGCGTTAACTCTGAGGTCCCAATCATTCCTCTGGCTATTGCAGATCTTAGTAAGAGCATTTTCTAAAATCTTATTGAAGGCCTCCACTGTACCATTAGCCTGCGGGTGGTAGGGAGTGCTCTTATGGTGCTGGATCTAGAATTCTTCTGTTAATGCCTCAATAGTACTGTTCAAGAAATGTGTGCCTTGATCACTCATCAAAATTACCGGGCATCCAAACCTGCTGATGATGTTTTCAAAAAGGAACTGTGCAGCTGTAGCAGCATCACAATTTCTTACTTCTTTGGCCTCTGCCCATCTGGTGAGGTACTCTGTTCCAGTGATAATATATCTCGCACCAGTGTGCTTTCCTGGTGGGTTGATAGGACCCACAAAATCTATAGCCCATTTGTCGAATGCGCGCAACGTGACCTACGGTCGCAGTGGCATTTCATCGCGTCGCGAGGGTTTTCCTACCCTTTGGCAGATATCGCAGCATCTGCAAAAGTCCTTGGTGTCTTTGTGCAATGTAGGCCACCATAATCCTGCCTCCAAGATTTTCTGTGCAGTCGGTTTTCCTGTGGAATGTCCTCCTGCGGTTCCTGAATGAGCCTCTTTGATAATAGCGTATTTTTCGTGCGGCATCATGCATCTGTGCAGAAATTCATCCAGACCTAACTTGTATAGGTGTCCTGCGATGAGGGTGAAGTTTGCTGCTTTAATAACCAACTGCTTCTTTTGCTTCTTAGTAAAATCGTCAGGTGCTACTCCTGTGGTGAGGAATTGAATAATGTTGGCATAGTACTCATCTGCGATCTGTATGGAAAACAACGGCGCATCTGGCAGATCGTATTCTAGGTTACTGGGCTCTTCTCCTGAGTCTAACTGCGACAGATGATCCGGTCCTGCATTCAGTCTTCCTAGTTTCACAATGATTTCAAAATCATACTCCTGGAAGAGGAGTAACCATCTGCAGATTCTCCCCCCTAACACTGGCTTATTGACTAGGTACTTCAATGCGGAATGGTTAGTAAACATTTTAAACGAGGCGCCCAATAGATAGTGCCTGAACTTCTGCAGTGCATATACCATAGCTAAGCCCTCCCTTTCTGTTGTGGTGTAGTTCTTTTCCGCTGTTGATAGCTTTCTGCTGGAATATGCGATGGGATGGTCAAGATCCCCTTCTCCTGGCTGGGTCAAGACGACTCCTAATGCGATGCCGGATGCATCCAAATGTACATGGAAAGGCTTAGTCTAGTCCAAAAATACTAGGATGGGTGCTGTAACCATCTTCTCCTTAAGTATGTCGAGACTCTGCTGGCATTCCTCATTCCATAGGAATTTTACATCCTTCTTGAGCAATTTCTCCATCGACGC
>LPNX010409825.1:137628-179156 GCA_001517045.1 Pseudotsuga menziesii | reverse complement strand
GGAGTTGGTTCTTTAGAGAGAGAGAGAGAGAGGCTGGGGTTGGTTAGTGTTAGGAGTAGGAGATATACCAAGAGATAGATAGAGGGGGTGGTTAGGGGTAGGGGGAGTACTAGGGGGGAGAGGGAGAGAGATAGTAAGGGTCAGGGATGTGGTTAGTGTTAGGGGAGAGGTGGATTAGGAGAGAAATATATTGGGGCTTGTTATGGGGTTTGTAGAGAGAGAGAGGATTAGAGATTAGGGGTAGGTGGAAGTGTTGGATTTATATTATTACTGAGGTGGGGGGTGAATCATTTTTTGTGAAGATATATATACTATTTTACTTTGGCATATTTTCACCAATTAAAAATTTTCAGTGGTAACAATAACAAATACAAGAATGCACAGATATTTGAGAATATATATATATATATATATATATATATAGAGAGAGAGAGAGAGAGAGAGAGAGAGAGAGAGAGAGAGAAGAATTATTAAATCAGTGGGAGAATGCAATCTCGAAACATTAGCATCAACTCATTTCAGGTGTTAACCTGATCGTCAAGTAACAGTTTGTTGGTTATAGGAATCGACCTACAATGACTTCAATTTGCGCGATAACCGACTCATGAACTTCAGGCATTGACCTGAACATATGTTTGTCTGACTACACAAATTACGACTTGTTGCAACCAATCTATGACCCGTGGATAATTGTGATCTCCGATTTTGGAAGAACCAACATTTGAATTATATTATTCAGCTCAGAATGGAAGAAGTATCCAACCCCCTATGTAACACTCCTAGTTTGAAACCCCATTTTTTTGTTAATGTAATTTTATAACATACTATGAGTTCCTGTAAGGATGAACTCATGTTGTAATTGTTTTGTTAATATTAAATTTAAGCTGCCAGTGGTAGAGCCAACAAATTGACTGAACTGGGACACATGTATTCACCTAGGTCAGTGAGGGGGTAGTGTCATATAGCCTAAAATATAAGTATGATCCTATTTAACTCTTCTTACCTTATAACTTTATTAAACCCATACTTTCCCTAATTAATTCCTTGAAAAAGGGGGCTAAGAAGTTAATGGAAAAGTTGTACAGATGTTGAAAAAAGGTGACAAGGACATGCAAGGTTGGTGGAACCTTGGGGAAAGGAGGACCGAGAATGTAGGAAAGGGAAGCAAAGGAAAATAAATAGAAACAGAGAGACATAGAGAAGGGGAAATTACAAAAATTTAAAAAAATGCATTGTGCAGCAAGGGAATGTTGTAGCATTGAGGAGAATTGTGACTGAACATCAAATTCATAGTCAGTTGGAATCACTGGAAGAAAAAGAAACAAGTCTAGTTCCAAAGCAAGGTGTCCAATTTAACCAATTTGTGGCAGTCGGGTTGGTTGAGTGAACCTATAATCCCAAGTTTGTTTTGTTACCTTTTTTGTTAATAAATGTTTTTTTCTTTTTCCTCTGGTTGCACCAGTGATATGACAATGGTGCAATAAATTCTTTTGGTGGAATTCTAAGCACGGATGTACTGATGGTTTTCATTGTGGTGCTAGCTAGAATGAAGCTAAAGGAAGGAATTGCACAGTTGGCATGGATTTGGTAATAAACCAGTAAATCCTATTTCCAAGTGAGGAAATTCAAGAGAAAGATGGGAATGGTGAGAATCTATGGTGAATGTATGAGTCTTAGTTCGGGGTGGAGTTCTGCTGAGAGAAAATTGAGCAGAATTTCCTAAGTTTGGGTGGAGCGTGTCTTCCACGAACCAGTTGCTCATTTCAATTATTTTATATACAAGCTTATTTTCCTGGAAATTGTGTTTTAATTTTTGAAATGGTAAATAATTAATGACTCATAAAAATTTTGAATAATTTCCTTGTTAAATTTCCTAAGTCTGGATGAGAGGCATAAATTCATGCTTTATTTTAATCAATTCATGGGTATGAAATATGTGCAATTTTAACTTTGTGGTAACTATTAAAATTTTTATGAATGCAAGTTCTTTATTCTAGTCAGGGTCAAATTCATTCCATGTGGATAATGTTAATTACCAGGCTTGAAATTGTATGTTGAAGTTGTTTTAATTGGACAATAATATCTCCTAAGAGTTAAATAAAATGTTTGAATTAATTATTTAATAAATTTTAAATGTTTGTGTCACAGACATATTCGGCCCATTAATTATTAAATAAACTTTGGATGTATGTGTCGAATACATGTTCGACCCATTATTTACTTAATAAAGTTTAAATGCTTGTGTTGTAGACAAATTCAACCCATTACTTATTTAATAAAGTTTATATGTTTGTGTGGAAGATATGTTTGACACATTATGATGATGATGATGATTAATGTCCACTGATACCAACTTTGGTCTATCGGAACTTAAGAAGGATTATACGTGGTTTACTTTCCAATATTGTTCTTATGCTAAAAACGATTGCCAAGAAACTTTCCAAGATCACTATATTTTGGCAAGTTAGGAGGTTATAAAGGTTTGTATCATAGAAAATACTATGAAACTCAGATCTAATGTGGGTGTAAGCAAGACACTCTAAGAGAAAGTGATTTTCATTCTCAACGCTCATAGATTCCCATAGATGGAAATCCCTTTCCGCCAATGGAGTTTTAGGAATAGACCCATGCCTTGTTTCTCTAAGGATTTCATGACAATACGTTGTAATCTTGGATATATTAATTTTCTTCTGTGAGCTAGTTACTACCGAGAGATACTTCTTATATTCAAAGTTAGGATTAATGACCTCCTTATAGTATCTTAATTTTCTCTTAACATTTAAATTTTCTGCATACCGGAATTTCTCTTTAAACTTAGAAGTAATAATATTTTTGACATTATCAATGTTCTGCAGAATTTCATTTTCATCAATGCCCCAATGGTTTAAAAATGAGATGATTTGGTTATTTAAAACCACATATTTTTTTTGGTTTAATAAAACCCACATATTGGTTTGGGTTATTTAAAGAAAATTAATGTTGTGTCAAAGATTTTATGTTGAAGCTCGAAAATATAATATAATACAATGTTCTAATTTTGTTTATTAAATACTTATAAACCATACCTTGTGCAAAGGCACATTTTTAGGTATTTTGCATTTATAGGAATTATGGTTTTGGAAAACCATGGGCCATAATTGTTAAGTTAAAATATTTTTGAGTGTTCATGTCTAAGTTCAGGTTTTGGGCCAAATTATTGAAAGGTTTTTATGGTAGGGCCAAATTATTGAAAGGTTTTTATTGTAGGGTTTGCATGTTAAATTCCATGGGTGGAATTGCTAAAATTATATGTCTTTTGTCTTACATGAATTTGGAAAAGTATAAATAAATAAATATTTTTCCTTTTTATATTTTGAAAACCCTACATTTCGCAGTTACCGCACCTTAAGTTTTAAGGGTGAATTCCATGTCTTATTGAACATTTTACTTAATAAAAGGAATAAGTTTATTTGATAAGTATTTAGCATAATTTTTATGTCCTTGTGTCGCATTCCACTTATTGGATTTCATTTATTGATTTTCCTTATTTTAAGGTATTTTTGACATAATTTTCATATGCTTGTGAAGCAGTTCACTTGTTGAAGTTCATTTATTGAATTTCCTTATTTTAATGGATGATTGGCATAATTTTTATATACTTGTGTCGCAGTTCAATTGTCAAAGTTATTTTCTTGAATTTCCTTGTTTTAAGGAGGCATAATTTTATATGGTTGTGTAAACATTCACTTGTTGGGGTTCACTTATTAAATTTCCTTGTCTTAAGGAAATGTTTGGCATAATTTTATATGCTTAAGTCACACTTCACTATTTCTCAACTCACTTTGTTGCAACTCAGTCCGTCGCAAATCACTTCGTCATAGCTCACTCCATCGCAACTTACTCTGTCACAACTCACTTTGTCGTAACTCACTCCATCGCAACTCACTCTGTCGTAGCTCACTCTGTCCCAACTCATGATAAAGTTTCGGAGTTCCAAGGAATAAAGACTTATACATAAAAGTTTGGAAATATTACTTTATAAGCGATAATTTATTATGGTCAGGAATTTTTTTCTTAGTTAAAATATTATAACATTTATATTAAAAAGAGTGGATTTATTTACATGTATTAACCTAATGAATTTTAGGTAAGTTAAAATCTGCATTAAACCTGAGGCTATTTCTACTACACAGTAAAAAATATTATTTAACCTTGTCTTAACAATAAATCTAAGGTTAAATTATGTTTCGTAAGTGCATACAAACATAGTCGCATGAGTATTTATGAATCTCAATATTTTTCTATTATTGATTTTATTTATTATATATTTGTATAAGAGTTTATGGGTCTTACGAATTAGTTTAAGATTTCGATGTTTACTTATGATAATTATGCATTTGAATATGCACTTGCTAGGTTTATGCATGTAACATATATGCATATAATATTTATATATAAAAAATTGTTGTGAAGTCTAGTGTGACATGGGGTGTGTTACACCCTAATTGTATTTACCAGCTTCAATTGGAAGGAGGCTCCAATCCCCTCATTATATTTACCATATACAACTAGAAGGAGGCTTCAAGCCCCTTAAGTTATTTTCTAGAACCAACTAGAAGGAGGCTAAAACCTCCTACTCGTTTCCCCATCCAACCTCTATGATATCAAAGAAAAATGTATTGACTAACTAAAATATACAAAATACCTTATCTTTGATGTGTGTCTTCACCAAACTGTAACTGCTGTGATTCTTATGTTGGTGTATTCCTTCTGAATATCTACATCAAGACAAACAATTTCCAAAACTACGATGTGCAATAATCATTGCGATCTTTGTCTATGTACTGAATAGTGTTCCTAACTCAATGTCTTTTGTAGTTATGTGATCTGGGGCTTGTGCTGAATAGTGTTCCTAACTTATTCACTTATGTGGTTCTACAATCTACGTCTTTCGCTGAGTAAGAACACCGTATATCCTAAATATGGGTATCCTTCTACATGGAACACTCCTCGTAGTTCGACATTTTTTTATTTGTGCACTTCTACTTTGTCGCATAAAAATATTTCTTCGATCAACAAAGCATTGATACCTGAAAGAAAAATGAATTTTGTCCAAATAAAAAAAAATATTCAGGCCTTCATTATACAAGCTTATTTCAACTTGTCCATCTCTTTCTTATTTATAGTTTTCTTAGTTCAAGAGATGTGTCCACTTGTTGAATTTTCTTATCCTCAGATAACACTCCCACTTGTTTGTGTCTTCTTTAGGTTATGATATGTGTTGGCAATCCACTTTTACCAATTCATCTTTGTGGGGTTTATCACACATATGCCAAATTCCTTGTAGGATTTTTTCACATAGGTTCATAACTCATATTTTTCTTCACAAGTATTTGTACCACATACCATTTTATTTGTGGGACTTTTACACACAAGTTTGTTTTTTGTGTTCTTCATTCGTAACTCTCACATAAATGGTATTTGTGCATATATGGTATTTTCTATGTTCTTGTTTTTGGATTCCTATTTGCACACTTGTGACCAATGTCGTGGTGGGATCTTTGGTCTCATGGGACCTCCAAATTCTTCCACATGTATTTTTTCAAACTAGATTTGTGTGAGGAAGTATTTAGTTCTTTTAGCATTAGTTTATCCTTCACATCAATTACATCTTGTTCAACAATACCCTTTGTCATCAATGACAGTTCATGTTCAATACCTTTGACATATGATGACAATTCAACACCTTTTACATTTTGATCCTTTGACATCAATGACAAATTATTCTTTAACAATCTCCCCCTTTGAAATTGATGTGAACACCACTTTATTGTGGTTCCTACAATAAGATTTTTTATAAGTCAAGCTCTTCTTTTATGTGTCGAAGGCTCCCTTTATGATCATTCTCTTGCTTCTTTAGCACAAATTTACGTTCCAACTTCTTCCATTTTCTCATCCCCCCTATAATTGCTCACCCTATCATTAGGATTTCTATTTCTCTCCCCCTTTGACATCAATGGAAAAGGGACTCTCTTATTTTCTGACTCACCTTGTATTTGTGGTCATTTATTCTTGTTTGGCTTTCTTCTGGCAGTGTGCCAGGTCGTAGGTAACCCATCTCTACATCAGATAGATAGAACCGATATACACTACCTTGCCTCAAGTTGTGGGGAAGATATTTTCCTAGTTTCCCTCTTAGATACTCAAATGTTTCTCTAGAAAGTGGTTTTGTGGAGATATACATAATTTTTTCTTTTGTATATACATATTCTAACTTGACTACATTTTCAGCAACTTTCTCCTTTACAAAATTATGCTTAATTTTGAATGCTTTACTGGATTATTTGAAATATTGATCGCATTTGTGTTGTCCCATAAGATTGGTATAGGTTGTTATATTCTACATGAACTTATTTTAAAGTTTGTTTCATCCATATAACCTATGAACAACATGTTGCAATGGTAATGTACTCTAATTTAACTGTGGACAAAGACATTGAGGATTTTTTTTCTTAGCTAGAAGACTAGACATTTTCCCAAGAAGAAAGATGCTACATGTATGCTCTTTCTATCATAAATACTTACTTCCTAGTATTCATCTATATATTCTTATAATGTCAGTGCGTTGTCGTGTGGGTACCATAATCCAAGATCCAAGGTCGTTTTTAGATATATGAAAATTATTTTACCGCTTGAACATGTGTCTCCAACTACGAACAGTAGAAACCTCCTATATGTAGTAAAAACACTCCATTAATATCCACTTGAGAGGTCAGGGTGACCTCTCCCACATCTAACTTGGATGAGAATCACACTCTCTCAAAATTGGCTCACTAGCAGGGTAAGTGAGCACTCACCATGCAATGGACAAGCCAGTGCTTTCCAAAATGCCAAAGGAAAATTATCAAATGATCAAAATCCATTCTCTTTCCAAATGACATATTTTTATAACCCTCCTAAGGTCCTACAAGGTCAAATTCACTCTCATAGGATTCGTCTAACTCATGCTTGATGTTTAGTAACCTCCGTGACACTTGTCCTTCTCCTCAACCCTTCATCTTCCTCGTAATCCGAATTACTGCCACCAAACCCCAAGTGTTCCTTCTTAGAGGCTGTTTTTATCCTAGAAATTTCATATTGTCATAGTTCTGCAATCAGGTCTGACTTGCCATATAATCTTCCATCATTGTTGTCATAAAACACAAGGAATCTCTCTCTAAGTGGCACCTAGTTTCTTCCTAGCCTATTCCTATTCTATGGGGAGTTACTCCTCTTCACCCATTCGAATCCTTGGGCTCATGATATGTTACTTAACATGTAATATCCCAAATTTTGGACCTAACACTTATAGGCATGAGCCTATTGATTATGATGTTATCTTGATATTTTATTTTGATATATTGGGTTGAGGACCCCACAACATATGAACATGATGATTTATTTTATATATTGGGCATAAGCCAATTATTGATGATATATATATGCTTGTTTGTGTTGGGCGTGCACCCTGAATCACATGATTGGTAAGATGTTTTGTGTTGAGCAAGGAGCTCTAGAGCACATGTGTAATTAATGTTTTGTGTTGAGCAAGGAGTTATGGAGCACATATGTAATTAATGTTTTGTGTTGAGCGAGGAGCCCTGGAGCACATGTGTAATTAATGTTTTGTGTTGAGCGAGGATCTCTGGAGCACATGGTTAGTTTATATTTTGTGTTGGGAAAGAAGCTCTGGATCACATGAGTACTTACAATTGTGTTGAGTGAGAAGCTCTGGATCACATGAAAAGATAATTGGAAGTGTTGGGAATAATCCCTGGAGCCTCCATGTTGATGTTGAGCATAAGCTCTGGAGCATCAGATCATTGGCCATTGTAGCCTTAGGTGTATCGTACAATTACATCCTAGCATTAGTGTTGAGCAAAGAGCTCTGGAATTGCACTAAGTTTGTAACTCCCTATTAAGCATTGAGTATGGGCTCTGGTAAGCGCAGGGGGTTACTGAAAAGAATTTAATAATTTTCGAGTTAAAATGACTCGAGAAAAAAAATATTGATCTCATCAAAATTATTTATAAGTGATTAAATGAAAATTTGAATTTATGTATTCTCATCAAGTATTGAAGAACTACCATGTTATGCGATGGAATACAACATGCAAGAATTTTTAGAGTTTCCTAGCCTAGTATACCTAACCATCTACCTGTTTGACCTTAATGAAGAAGTGTCATTAGCTCTATGGATCATGGTATATGATGCCCGAAGACAAGTTTTAACAAATGTTATATTATTATGTATTTTATACATGGCATGTATAAAGAATAAATATAGTCATAATATTAATGATGAAAGAAAGAAAGGAAAGATCCATCCATTAGTATTTATTATTAAAATATAATAAATTGTACAATACCTACAAAAAGTCTATTTAGGAACTAGTTGAAAGTTCCTAAGTTAAAGTATTAAAAATTACCCAAATTAATTAAACAAGGTTAAATCAAGAAATCAAGGTTTCTTGATTTAACTGTCCCATTGATTGAAAAGTATGTTTATAAATTATCAAGCCAAGGAAAGGATTTGGGTTCTGATCTCCCTTGTGGGAGTCATTATTCTTCCTATTTTGCTCTCAAGTGAATTCTTGAAGAAAAATTTCCTGGAAGGAAAAGGAGAACTGATCCAGACCTGATATACCAGATAGGAAACCCTACCTTAGGAGCTCTAAGCTACTTTCATGTTGGAGTACAGCTCGAGGGGATCCGAATTGAAACCAGGAATAGTTCTGGGTCATGGTTGGGTGGAACATGGTAGTTCCCATGTGATTTGGTCATCTAATACAGAGGCTAGATCTACCTATTAATTGTTAATGCTAGTTATTTGAGTGTGCAGGTTCAGCTATTAAAGAAGGTTTAGATTACAGATATGATATCCTAGGCTTCTTATTCTATTTTTCCAGAATAAATGCTGGCTGATTTAGGTAAAGATTCACATTACATGTTCTAACCCTATATGTTTGATTTCTGTTCAAATATTCCAGGGTTTACATTTTAATTATAACCCTAGGCTATACTTTGCTTCTTATGTTAGATTTATCCATGGTTTATTTCTTTAGATTACTTCTGCAATTTAATTCTTGTATAAATGTTTATCAAGGGTTTGCACCTTAGTTTTTCATTCGTGTATTATATTTACTATGGAAACTATGTTAATTACAAACTAGGTTTTATTTCAGATATTTTACCTATCTGTTCTTTTGACCTGTATAACTCTACTGACATATTCCATTTGTTAGCAAAGGCATGTTTTATATTTACATAGACTAGTTTAGAAGTAAGTTATATATATATAAGTATAAGATTACAACCTAGTTAACCTAAGCTATTATCTACAACTGAACTAACACATATAGAAATATATAAATCAACAGATATAAAATAGAATCATAAAGCCAATATACTAAGTACAATATTTTCAACTAAGTACATACTACAAATATTCCACATTAAATCTAAGATAAATAAACTAGTAACGACCTTTCAAGGTCTGCATATTTAAATACACACTATCTACTAAATCATTTCCATTTAAAATTAAATGAACAAAGTAAGCACGAGACCCCTCATTGGCCTACATTATAGTCCCATCTAATATCAACTCATAGCCATCGTATACTAATTAAACAAAGAACATTACAATATAAACAATTAAAATAAACCATGTGATTACATTAAGGTCGTAGGAACGATTCCTGTAGACAACCATTTCCTTTTCTCTTACATAAACTACGATGCCTTATGTTTTAAAATCTAAAGTAAACACTAATACACATAACCAATATATAAACCTCATCAAAATGTTATACATAGAGGTCATAGTATCGACTCTAGTGGGCATCCAAGCCAAATCGTAGGCCTTAATAAAAACCACCATATTATACACAGTAATCCTTTTAAATTAAAATAACATCATCATAATCTTTTACACAGTCCAAGTAAGTATACAAGAAATGACCAGGATTCGAATCCTACAGCGTCGCTCTACATCTATCAAGGCCACGCTATAGATAGAGTGTATGCGGGCTATAATAACAAGATAAATACACTACAACAAGGTCATGAGACCCTTGTTTGTGCCCCTATGCTGTAAGCATGGCCTTAGCAACATTAAATAAATACATAGTCCCCTAAATCAAACCCTACAATATCATATGCCCTGTCAACAAAATCAACCTACATCAACGATACCCATCTAGGGCTTACACCCACAGCTCTTTACATTCCACATTCCACATTAATATTTACACAGTATTTTATGCAATCATCCAAGCTATCACGGCTTCCATGGAGAGCGCTCATGCCATTCACGGCATGGCCTCAACCCTATGCTGTCGCAAATCTACACCTAGGTTTATAAATGGAAGAATTTATACACAGGCCAACCAGAGATGCGAATGCCACATAAAACCCAAGTCTAAATAACGACAACACAATATTAAACAACGCAGTATAAATTAATTTACATAGTAACCATTAACGTATTAAATTGATTTTACATAATCATCCAATGGCCATGGCACCATTGCAATCAATGGTGCTACGTTGGCTTTAAATCCATAAACTAAACACGATCTACCATTTACACATAGATTCGGTCGAATGGAACCAAATCCCCCTTTGTATTACCCACAGTATCATTTAATTACAAACCCAAACTTTGTAAACCCAGGCCCGAAGGAAAAATGAAAACCCCACGGTAAAAACACCAACCAAGCGATGAGATGAAACTCAGTCCTACCCATAAGGCCAAGAGGTGACAAGCGTAGGTTTTTTAACAGGCTTACTGTGCACCTGATGGCATCACCCACGAACTGGTTGCAAAGCTTGGATCCATGAAGCTCCACACCAACCTTGCCACTTGCAACCACCAAGAAAACAAAGGATGAGAAGTATGAAAGCCGAAATAAGCAAACAAACAAACCACAATGATGCTAAAACCCAATGAAGTCTTACCTTTGTCAACCTGGAAGTTGCCTTCATCCCCTGCGTAGAGTCGAGACCAAAAGAACAACAAACAAAGAAAATGACCAAGGTCCATTGTGAGCCAAGCCCTAAGCTTGGGCCTCCATGAAATCCAAGGCACATTAATGGCACCAGCTTGGTGTCCATTATCCATGCTAAAACCCACATCTCCATAGTTTGCAAATGACACAATATCATTGCCACCTTTTGCATTTCATAGTGTTAAAACCCCAACGTATAATGTTTGAACCATGTAATATATGCGCCAACCCTAAGTCAAATACTATGCATAGTATTATATGTATCATATAACCATAGGATTAAGCCTTAAATCTTTGCGTATCCATTTTCCCTAAGCATTAATCTTAGAAACCATGGCATATGAAATATGCCATGGTAATATTCTTATGTATAAAATCGAGATTTGGTCTTTTAACCAAAGTTTATAACCTGCCATGAATAAATAAAAGATTTATTAATATTGTCAATACAATAGACATGAATTACAAATAGATTAATATACCTAGAGTGGATCCATAATTACAAAATGAATAGTAGGCATCACATAGATAATCTATCTAGGTGTATAAATGATAAACATAGTAATTACCTCGTTATCGAGCCGAGTCTGTAAGGAACCATAAAAAAACTAATAGGGTTTTAATGATCAAAACATTCAGCACTCCTTAAAGAAGTCTCTGTCGCTAAATATAATTTGCATTGAATGAAAGAGGTGCCTTAGTTTGAACAGAACTAAGTAAGCCTGCTAAACAAGTAGACACTTTACCTCTCAGATAATAACATGGGAGAACAAGTCCCACCACTCCACCCACTTTAGTTCCAAAAACAAAGTCAAGTTAGAACCATTTAAAGAACAAGTAAAACTATGTAGAAATGAACGAAGTATATAGTCAAGCAATTGCACATACACAACAATGTAAACACATGAGAATAGACCAGAAATCAGATTTACAACATCATAATGTAAAATATAGTAACAAGCATAATTGAAAGTAAGATGATAGAACATAGGAACAACTTATGACCGAACAATGGTACATTTAGTGTACGTTATATTCCGCAAGTTAAATAATGTTTCGCATAGGTAGTTTTTACTAGACTAATATTTTTTTTTAATTTTCAATTTTTGAGGACATTACAAGTGGTATCAGAGCCCAGTTTCAATACTAAGAGACCTTTGGGCACACCAATCATTCACCACCAAGAAAATAAAGTATGTTATTAAAATTATTGTTGCCAACAAAAAATTTCCTATTATTATTTTTTTTTGAAATCTCAGGAATGTTTACAGAACAATTCAGATTATGAATACTGAGGAAGATAATAGCCGGTAAGGAAAGATGAACACCCCCACCCTGGAAGCAGAACTGGTGGTGGAATTAAATTCTGATATTTTGAAGACCATGCACAGTCTTCAAGCAGAATTGCAAATTTTTAGAGAAGATATCCTCAATGAAATAAAAGAACAACAAGATATAATTGAAGCACTACTAAGGAATATGACAGGAGGAAGCCCGCATGGAAAGACTACTTAGTCCACAAACAGATCCAAAAGAGAACCTTACCATAAATGGGCCAGCAACCCAAGAGAAGAATAAAAAGAGGAACGTACCCATGAAGCACCCAAAGGACACCATCATACTCCTTCCAGTGTTGACTCTCTTTCTCCATGTAAAAAGTAGTAAAGAAGCAATGAAAGACTTCAGGGGGAATTTAGAAAAATAAGAGCCCCGACATAAGAAGGTGAAGCAAACACTGGGGAGAAAGCTGAAGAGTGGTTGCTGGGTATGAGAAAATATTTCCAAGTGCATAACTACTCAAGTGAGATGAAGAACTGACTTGCCATCTATAACTTGAATGGCAAGGAAGCAAGGTGGTGAGAGATTTAAAACACACCAAGAAAGATGGGCTAAGGGAAATAAGCTGGGATAACTTTTGAAAAATATTCCAAGAGAAATATATGTTGAAAAGGTTGTTTGGCAGAAAGGTGAAAGAGTTCCACGAGCTACGTATGGGGTCCATGACTATGGATTCTTTTATTAACAGATTTCTAGATCTGTTACATTATGTACCATACATTAAGGATGAAAAGGTAAAGATCCAGCAGTTTTTGGGATGTCTCCCTCCCAACTTTCAGGAAAGGATTGAATTTGACATGCCAAAAACTTTGGATACCATGCTACACAAGGCCAGACTCTACTATGAGCATGGGAAACTATGACAACAGAACATGAACCAAAACAGAGACAAGTCTAAGAAATGTTTTGATAACCGTAAACCTGGGTGTAACCCATAGTTTTACAGAAAGCAGAATAACATCTTTCTAGCAAACAAGAACTTCAATAAATCTGGTACGAACCCTTATGTTCTAGCTCCTAATGTTAACAAGCCAGTAGCAAGTGGAGCCAAATGCTACTCTGCTACAGATCAAGTGATGGAAATGCAGCAGGCCTCATTATGCCCGATATTGGAAGAACAATACCAATGGGGTCTTGCATAAATTACAAGAGGAACCAACCATCGAGGACATAGCGGGAACACCGTGGATTTATGCAGCATTAGATGGCCGATAGGAAGATAATCAAGCTACAATGGTTGAGATAGAAGGTAAGATCTTGAACACTTCTATTTCAATACTTATTGATCTTGGTTCTTGACGGAGCTATGTATCACCTAAAATTGTTGATGTATGCGAACTAGGCAAAGTAAAGCATGATAAACCTTGGCTGGTATAGTTAGCCATAGATACGAAATAGAAAGTTTAAGAAATAGTTAAATATTGCGAGGTAAACCTGAATGGTTTTCCTATGAAAGTAAACTTGAACATCCTATGCTTAGGATCGTACGATATACTTATCAACATGGCCTAGTTGGAACAACACCATTTCATGCTTGATTGCTTACATAAGTCAATCTTGTGTATTGATAGCCAAGGGAACCAAGTGAATGTTCAGGGAATTCCAAAGAAAGTTTCTGTAAGGAAAATATATGCCTTACAAGTGAAGACATGTGTTAGAAAAGGCTACAAGTTGTTTGTAGTGAACATCCGAGACTTAGATGATGAAAGAGAACAATGCATAGAAGAATTTCCCATTCTTGAAGAATTCAAGGATGTGTTTCCCGAGGAAATCCCAGGATTATCTCCGAAATGAGACCTAGGATTTTCCATTGAACTGACACCAGGATCACTTTCAGCTTCCAAAGCCCCTTACGGCATGAGTGCATTTGAGTTGGTGGAACTCAAACTACAGTTGCAAGAGTTGATAGAGAAAGGGTATATCGAACCCAATGTGTCCCCTTGGGGAGCATCGATACTGTTCATAAAGAAGAAAGATGGTACGATGAGGATGTGCATCGATTACCGTCAGTTGAACAAAATGACTATCAAGAACTGTTATCCACTCCCTAGGATCGATGACTTGTTCGATCAGGTGGGAGGAGCCAAAATATTTTCAAATATCGACCTGCGATCTGGGTACCATCAGGTACGGATTCGTGATGAGGATATTCACAAAACCGCCTTTTGTACAAGGTATGGGAACTATGAGTTTGTAGTGATGCCATTCGGGTTGACCAATGCACCGATGAAATTTATGTGTATGATGAACAACATATTCAGTAAATATCTAGATATGTTTATTTTGGTATTTATAGACGAAATACTAGTTTATTCCAACAATAAAGAGGAACACAAAGAACATCTTCGCATAGTACTATGAGTGTTACAAGAACACCAACTTTATGCTAAGTTTAGTAAATGTGATTTTTACAAAACAAAAATAAATTACTTAGGTCCAATTATCTCTGAGACAGGGATAGCTGTGGACCCAAAAATTATTAGAGCCATAAAGGATTGGCCTACCCCTACTAGTGTCACTGACATTAGGTCCCTTTTGGGATTAGCCGAATATTAGTGGAAGTTCATTTAGAACTTCTTGAGAATCGCTTGCCCCATAACCGCTTTGCAAAAGAAAGCAAATAAGTTATTATGGATTGCTAAGTGAGAAGAAATCTTTCAAAACCTTAAGCAGCTTTTGATGAATGCACCAATACTACGAATTGCGGATCCTGATGGGTATTTCATTGTTTGCACGGATGCAAGCAAGGAAGGACTTGGAGGAGTCCTCTTGCAGAATGATCATGCGATCTATTATGAATCACAGAAGTTAAAAGAGCATGAGCAGAACTACCCCACGTACGATCTTGAGTTAGCGACCATCATCCACGCTTTGAAGATGTGGAGGCACTACCTCATGGGAAGGAAGTTCCTTCTAAGGATAGATAATATGAGTCTAAAGTATTTATTCGATCAATTCGATCTGAATGCAAGGCAAGCCAGGTGGTTGGATTTCCTTAGTGAGTAACATTTCGAGCTAAAGCACATTAAGGGAAAAGAGAACAAGGTTGTCGATGCTTTGAGCTAACGAACTCATATGATATATGAGGTGACTTTGAGTTAAAATGATGCATATTTGCATGAGAGGATTAGAACGATCAACAGAGTTGACCCTTTTTATGTAGAAATCCTCAAGAAAGTCCAAGAGGACAGGTTGTTTCAACAACAAAAAGAATACAAGGTAGAAAAATCTGGACTTCTATGGTCTAAGGATAGATTGTACATTCCAGAAGGAGGGGACCTTTGGTCCAACATCCTCACGGAATTTCATTGGGAACCCTACTCGGGGCACCCAGGATATAAAAAGATGATATCCGCCATCAAGAGACACTTTTTGTGGCCAAAGTTAAAGGTTGACATTGTGATGTTCATCGTGAAATGTCAGGAATGTTAGCTAGTCAAAGCTGAGCATCAGCATCCTTCGGTATTGCTGCAGCTGTTACCCATTATAGAATGGAAGTGGGAGGTCATTAGTATGGATTTTATCACCAGTCTACCGAAAAGTAAGAAGCAGAATGATTCTATTTTTATAGTAATTGACAAGTTGTCAAAAGCAGCACATTTCATTCGTGTGAAGTCAACTTACAAAGAAGTGAACATTGCTGATATCTTCTTGAAGGAGATATTTATATTACATGGGATACCCAAGGAAATCATCTTGGATCGATGTTAATTTTACAAGAAACTTTTGGAGATCTTTATTCTCTGGATTAGAGACACAGTTAAACTTTAGCACTGCTTATCACCTACAGATAGATGGATAGACAGAAAGAGTAAACCAGATTGTTGAAGACATGCATAGGATGTATGTCATGAAAAACCCCACTAAGTGGGAAGAATACCTGCATCTTGCAGAGTTTGCGTATAACAACGGTTATCAGAGTTCTCCAAGATGAGTCCCTTTGAGGTACTCTATGGATGGAAGTGTAGAACATCAGTTACTTGGGATAGCCCGATGGATCAGCTCATATTAGGGCCTGTTTTATTATGGAATTGGAAAATATGGTTACCAAGGTTTAGGTGAACCTTAAAGAAGCATAAGACCGCCAGAAAATTTACGTGGATCGAAAAAGAAAAGATAAATACTTTCAAATAGACGATCATGTATACTTGAAGGTAAAATCAAAATGAATCTCATTGAGCTTAGGTAGGTGTGGTAAGTTAGCACCTAGATTTTGTGGACCTTTTTAAATACTAGCCAAGAAAGGGCCAGTGGAATATGAGCTAGTGTTACCTGTGCATGTAAGATTCCATAATGTTTTACATGCATCCTTGTTAAAGAAATATGTTTATGATACTAAACATGTAGTGTATTGGTCCTTATTAGAGGTGGAATGGTGTAGGTGGGTCGATCAAATCCAACCCTGACCAACACTTATAGTATCTAGGGAATCCTACCCTAGGCAGGACTTCCCAATTTAGCCGAATGGCCAAATTCTAGTCCAAATATTGCCTTCCCGCAATATTACCTCCGTAAACGCCATCCCACAACTCTGTTTCCACAACAGAGTTTCCACAGTAGGGTTGCAATATGCGAGATCTCAAACGCCCAACGTTGCACTCCAAACCACACTTTCTGCAATGGCTTTCCCACAAGTGGGATGTGGGATGCGGGATTCCCAAGTGACTTCTCAAAGTCGCTCCCTCCCGCATATTTCTTCACGCAAATTTTGCAGGTTGCGGGATGGTCAACCAAATTTTCAAAATATCCTCCCCGCAACTTTCAATCCACAACTCTTTCCTTGCAAATTTCAACCGTCTGATATTCTCTTACAGAATTGATCTCCACTGTCCTTTCTCTGCAAAAAACTGGTTAATCATAGAAAACCTAAGTATGACGCCGATTGATCATGGAATCGATCAAGATAGCCTTTAATCCCCCTATTCTTTTAGCCTAACCCTTATATGCATACATATACACTCTATTTCAACTGTTCAAGAAACAATTTAACACTTAAATCATTAAATCCATAGAATCACATAGATGTTCAGAAAATCGCCAAAGTCGGCTCTTCAGGATACAAAACTAAATCAGTAGATGCATATAGGATAATAACACTGCAATCACACAACTAATTCTTCTATTAATAAAACACACAAATACACAGTTCAGATCACTTCTTCAGTCCCTCACAAAATATTTACAAGTAGAACCAGACATATGTCTGTCCTTTACTCTACAAATTCGGAATTCTAACGCTAAATAGCAGAACCCCTCTCCCTTCCCTAAACTATCTATTTAAGCTTATCGATGGCCACCTCAACTAAGTGGTCCTACAACTGAAAACAAATGGATTCCAAGCATGATAAAAATGTCCTTGTAAAAATTAAATAAGCCTGTAGTTTGATCTCCACGTAGGGAATCATGACGCGCAACCGCTCCTACGGGTACTAACATACAATGAATCAGCAAATAAATAAAGCAAGATATATGCCACAACATGTGACCGACTCATCACATTGCTGGCATGACACGATGCTCCTGCATTAGACTCGCAAGGGTGAAAAAATTATGAACTCCTGTTCATTATATCAGCTATAGTGAAACCCCTAGCTTCACCCTCTGTAGTGATCATCCAAGTAGAATCCTCCATTGTTTGATCCTTCCATTTGACCAAATACTCTAGATAGTCCCTCTTCCTTGTACTCTTTACCACTTTAGTGTCCAGAATGGCCTCAACTTCCAATGGTTGTGCTAGAGGCATCTGCCTCACCCATTGTAAGTATTCAGTAGGATCTTCACCTTTTGTAAAGGTTCCAATGTTGCTTGTTACATAAGGATATAGATCGGCTACATTAAATATTAGTGAAATACCCACTCTAGTAGGCATCTCTAACTCATAAGCATTTGCTGAAATTTTTTTGAGTATTCTACAGGGTCCAATCTTCTTCATCTTCATCTTGTTATACTCCCCTTTTGGAAATCTGTCTCTCTTTAGATATGCAAAGACCAAATCTCCTACTTCATAGTTCTTTTCTCTTCTTTTGGAATCTACTCTGGCCTTGTAACTGGTGTTACTCTGTTGTAACCTTGCTTTCACTTGCTCCTGTAGTTCATTGATCATCTTTGCAAACTCCTCTCCATCAGCACTCCTTTTCTCCAATTTACCTAAGTCACAAAGTTCGCACTCTCCTCTTGGGTGCATTCCATACAAAATTTGTAATGGACTCATCCATGTGCTTCTGATTGGTGAATCATTATAGGAAAACTCAGCTTGAGCTAACACTCTGTCCCACTGCTTAGGACTCTCCCCAATCAGACTTCTCAACATGTTTCCCAGACTCCTATTAACTACCTCTATTTTTCCATCCGACTGTGGGTGATATGCTGAACTGAAGTTCAGACTAGTACCTAACTTCTTCCACAAGGTCCTCCAGAAATGACTTGTGAACTTCACATCTATGTCTGATACAATGCTTCTAGGTAAACCATGTAATTTTACAACTTCATCAAAAAACAAGTTAGCAATGTGTGTAGCATCACTAGTATTATAGCATGGAATGAAATGTGCCATTTTAGTGAATCTATCAACAACTACAAAGATAGAATCATGTCCCTTCTGAGTTCTTGGAAAACCTAGAGTGAAATCCATACTCACCGAATCCCAAGGACGAGTTGGAATAGGCAATGGTGTATACAATCCTGTGTTCTAGATTCTCCCTTTAGCATACTGGCATACTCTACATCTTCTTACAAACTTCTCAAATTCAGACCTCATCCTTGGCCAAAATAAGAAATGGACAAATTGTCCGAAGGATTTATTACTTCCAAAGTGACCTGCCATACCTCCATTATGTTTCTCCTGTATCAAGTTCTCTCTCATTGAACACCTTGGTACACATACTGGCATACTCTACATCTTCTTACAAACTTCTCAAATTCAGAGCTCATCCTTGGCCAAAAATAGAAATGGACAAATTGTCTGAAGGATTTATTACTTCCAAAGTGACCTGCCATACCTCCATTATGTTTCTCCTGTATCAAGTTCTCTCTCATTGAACACCTTGGTACACATAGTTTACTATTTTTAAAGAGTAAACCACCTTGTAGGGTATACTCCATCCATGGCTCTCTGTCCACCTCCATTGGATTCTTACAAGCCCTATAAGATTCCTGGAAATCAATGTCAGCTTCATACAAATCTCTCAAATGGTCAAATCCCAAGACTTGGATATGATTTTCTTGCATAATCAACAGTCTCCTACTTAAGGCATCAGCTACTTTGTTTGATTGTCCACTAATGTGTTTCAACACAAAGGTAAATATCTGTAAGAACTCAACCCACTTGACATGTTTCAGGTTCAACTTAGGTTGCTGCATGATATACTGCAATGCATGGTTATGAGAGTACAACACAAATTCTCTAGGCATCGGATAGTTCCTCCAATGCTTCATTGCTTGAACAATAGCATAAAACTCCTTGTCATAAGATGAATAATTTTTCTTGGCATCATTCAAATTTTCACTAAAATATGATATAGGCTTTTCCTCCTAACTAAGTACAGCCCTGATTGCTACTCCACTAGAATCACACTTCACTTGGAAAGGGTGGTTGAAGTCTGGTAACTTCAATACTAGTTGTTCAGTGATTTTCTTCTTCAAGAAATGAAAACTACTTTCAGCTTTTGCTGTCCATTGAAATGGCTATCTATCCTTCTTAATTGTCTCAATGATACCTACATAAATACCACTGAATTTCTTTATAAATTTCCTATAGAAACTTTCCAATCCATGAAATCTTCTTACCTTAAATACGTTCCTTAGTGAAGACCAATCAAGGATTGCTTGCACCTTTTCTGGATCCATCTTCAACCCATCTCTTGAGATAAAAAAACCCAAATACATTAGCTTTGGCTTCATAAATGTACACTTCTTTACATTTATCAGCAACTTCTCTTGTTGTAGTCTCTCTAAAACATACCTTAGATGTTTCAGATGCTCTTCTTCTGTTTGGTTGAAAACCAAAATGTCATCAAGGTAAACTATCACAAACTTACCTGTGAAATCTCTCAAGACTTCATTCATCAATATCATAAAAGTACTTGGTGCATTGGAGAATCCAAATGGCATGACCAACCACTCATACAACCCATCATTTGTCTTGAAGGCTGTCTTCCACTCATATCCCTCTCTGATTTTGATCTCATGATATCCACTCTTCAAATCCAATTTTGAAAAGCATGTTTCCCCACTCAGACAATCCATCATGTCATCCATCCTCGGTAATGGAAACCTATATCTGATAGTGATCTTGTTGATTGCTCCGGAGTCAGTACACATTCTCCACTCACCATCCTTCTTCGGTGTCAATACTACTGGTACTGCGCATGGACTTAGACTCTTTTGAATGAACCCCTTATCCATCAATCCTTGGACCTATTTCCTCACTTCTTCATTCTCTTGAGGTGTCAATCTATACGCTACCTTGTTTGGTAAATTGGTTCCTGGAATAAAATCAATTTGATGACTTCTATCCCTTATTGGTGGTAATTCATCAGGTAAATCATCCACCGCGATGTCACTAAATTCTCCCAGCATTTCCTGAATCTCCTCAGGCACATTTGTCACGTTAGTCCTCACTATCACCACTCTCAGTTTTCATACCATAGCATAGCTTAACTCGTCCTCCTCAATCTGCTCAAATATTCTTTCGCTAACAACATTAGAACTTTAGGTGCTGACTATCCTGCCATACTACCTCCCTGCAAAGGGGGAAGTACATGTCTTATCCCATTCTACTCAAAACTATGGTAGTTACTCCATCCATCATGAGTCACTTTCTTATCAAATTGCCACGGTCTACCTAATAGTATATGAAAAACATCCTTGGGCATCACATCACACAGAATCTTGTCCTTATATGGACCTATTTGGAAATCAACTTCACGCTGCTCCGTTACTAGGATTTGATGTCCCTTGTGTAACCAAGATACTTTGTATGGAATAGAATGATTTGTCCTCCTCAAAATCAGGTTCTCCACCATCTCCGTGGAAACAATATTGTCAGTACTCCCACTGTCAATCACCATCTTACAACACTTCCCTTGGAATTTACACATGGTCCTAAATAAAGATTTCCTTTGAGCAGTCTCTACTTGCGTCTTCTCCGGTTTCAACAAGAATTTATTCATCGTCAAGGATTCTCCTGTCTTTCAAAAAACTTCATCCACTGGTGACTATTCTTATTGGTGCTCATTCTAACCTACATAGTTTCCTCTATGTCCTATGTCTTCCTTCCCTGGACATTCAAATGAACTATGCCCCAACTGGTTGCATTTGTAGCACCTATAGACAGTTCCTCTGTCTCTTCCTCTATGTCTACCTCCTTGGTGATGTCCTCTCCTGCTAGAGTCACCTCCTCTACCATGCTGATATTGTTGGGTAGAGTTACTAGACTCTTCTCTCTGTGCTCCAAATCTTCCTCTTCCAGCTATTTGTCCTCGCCCTCTGGTTGGACCTTGACCTCTATTGAAGCTCTGCTTCCGGTTTATCTTTTCTTCTTCCCTTAAGGAACATTGATATGCCTCCTCCATTGTTCTAGGTGATATCATGCTAATCTATTCTTGGATATCCATCCTTAGACCATTGACATATCTTGCAACCTTCTCTGCTGACTCTTTCACATATCCTGCTCTTAGGTTCACTTTGTAGAACTCTTCAGTGTATTCTCTTACTGTTAACAATATTTGCCTAATTTTATGCATATGTCTATACAGAATTAACTAGTAAATTTTGGGCAAGAACTTAGCCCTCATCTTTGCTACCATTCTATCCCAGCTTCTTATCAAGGGTTTATTCTTCCTTCTTCTTTCATCTTGCACACTATCCCACCACAAGGATGCATGTCCTTTCAACCTTGTCATGGCTAATATGACTCTCTTGTCTTCTCCTACTTCATCGTACTCAAAGTACTTATCCAGCTCACTATTCCAGTCAATGAGATGCTCCTCTATGAGACTTCCATCATAGGTAGGCAACTCCGGTATCGGCCTTGAATTTGCTCCTAGAATGGATCTGAAATGTATTAACTATGGTGTTTCCTACACAGGTGAAGTTTCTTCTCTTTTCTCTTCATCCTCAGGTTCACTCACGTCCCCTGCTTCTGGGTCTCTTTGTCTGTCTGTTTCCATGGCTTCCAGACGTGCCCTTAACTCCCTCATTTCCTCTAGAACTTCTGCGTTCCCTCCTGGTCGACCTCTATCATGAACTCTCTATCTTCCAATGTGTGCAGCCATCCTCTTGCACTAAGATTCTCCAACAACAGTTCTCTTTCACACTGCTATAATATTTCCTCACCAAGCCCTTTTTTGCACTTGGTATTTTGGTAACATTGGTCCTCTATCTAGAACCTTTTAAGCACTCTTCTTTTCTCTTTCTAGGATTCTACTGCTACGCTTCTCTCTCACATGAGATTAAATTTTTGTGATACAAAAATTGGTGTAGGTGAGTTGATCAAATCCAACCCCAACCAGCACTTCCAGGATCTAGGGGCTCCTACCCTTGGCAGAACTGCCCAATTTAGCCGAATGGCCAAGTTCTGCTCCAAATATTGTCTTCCCGCAATATTACCTCTACAAATGCTGTCCCACAACTCTGTTTCTGCAATTGAGTCTCCACAGTCGGGTTGCGGGATGCGATATCTCAAATGCCCAATGTTGCACTCCACAACACTCTTTCCACAACAGCCTTCCCCCAAGCGGGTTGCAGGATTCGGGATGCAGGATGCCCAGACAACTTCTCAAAGTCACTTCCTCCTAAAGCTTTCTTCATGCAACTTTTGCGGGTTACAGGATGCAGGATGGTCAACCAAATTTTCAAAATATCATCCCTGCAACTCTTTCCCCACAAATTTTAACCGTTTGATCTTCTCCTGCGGAATCGATCTCCACCGTTCGTTCTCTACAAAAAACTGGTTAATCATAGAAAACCTAAGTATGATGCTGATTGATCATCGAATCGATCAATCTAGCCTTCAATCCTCTCGATTATTGTAGCCTAACCCTTCTATGCATACATCTACACTCTATTTCAACTCTTCAAGCAACAATTTAACACTTGAATCAAGAAATCCATAGAATCACACAGATGTTCAGAAAATTGCCGAAGTCGGCTCTTCACGAATACACAATTAAATCAGTAGATGCATAAAGGATAATAACACTACAAGCACACAACTAATTCTTCTATTAAGAAAACACACAAATACATAGTTCAGATCTATTCTTCAGCCCCTCATGAAATATTTACAAGTAGAACCAGACATACGTTTGTCCTTTACTCTGCAAATTCGAAATTCTAACGCTGAAGAGTAGAACCCCTCTCCCTTCCCTAAACTATCTATTTAAGCTTATACACGACTTCCTCAACTGAGTGGTCCTACAACTGAAAACAAATGACTTCTAAGCATGATGAAAATGGCCTTGTCAAAATCAAATTATCCTGCGGTTTGATCTCCACGCAGGGAGTCATGATGCGCAATTGCTCCTACGGGTACTAACAGACAATGACTCAGCAAAACAAATAAAGAAAAATATATTCCACAACATGTGACCAACTCATCACATTGTTGGCATGACACGATGCTCCTGCACCATGGAACCTGAAGGGGAGTTTTCCCCTGAGCCTATTCATATATTGGACAAAAGAGAGGTGCAGCTCACGAAGTGCACCATAGTCCAGTTGAAAGTGAAATGGAAGAAATTTGGGGTCGATGAGTTTACTTGGGAGAATGAAGCCACCATGATAATTTTCGAGTGAAAACAACTCGAGAAAAAAAATATTGATCTCGTTAGACTTATTTATAAGTGATTAAATGAAATTTTTAATTTCTATATTCTCATCAAGTACTGAAGAACTACCATGTTATACGAGGGAATCCAACATGCAAGGATGTTTAGAGTTTCCTAGCATAGTATACCTAACCATCTACCTATTTAACCTTAATGAATAAGTGTCATTAAGTCTAGGGATAATGGTATATGATGCCCAAAGACAAGTGTTAACAAAAGTTATATTGTTATGTATTTTATACATGGTATGTATAAAGAATAAATATGGTAATAATATTAATGATGAAAGAAAGAAAGGAAAGCTCCATCCATTAGTATTTATTATTAAAAGATAATAAGTAGTACAATACCTACAAAACGTCTAATTATGAACTAGTTTAAAGTTCCTAAGTTAAAGTATTAAAAATTACCCAAATTAATTAAAAATGATTAAATCAAGAAATCAAGGTTACTTGACTTAACTACCCCTTTGACTGAAAAGTCTGTCTATAAAGTCTCAATCCAAGGAAAGGCTTGGGGTTTTGATATATCTTGTGGGAGTCATTATTCTGCCTATTTTTCTCTCAAGTGAATTCTTGAAGAACACTTTCTTGGAAGGAAAAGGAGAACTGATCTAGACCTCATATACTAGATAGGAAACCTTACCTTAGGAGCTCTAAGCGACTTGCATGTTGGAGTTTAGCTTGGGGGGATCCAAATTGAAACTAGGAACGGTTCTGGGTCATGGTTGGGTGGAACGTGGTAGTTCCCAAGTGATTTGGTCATCTAATATAGAGGTCATATCTACCTATGAATTGTTAATGCTGGTTATTTGAGTGTGTAGGTTCAACCATTAAAGAAGCTTCATATTATAGGTATGAGATCTTTGGCTTTCTATTCTATTTTTCTAGAATAAATGCTAGTTGATTTAGGTAAATATTCACATCTTCAAATATTCTAGGGTTTACATTTTAAATTATAACCCTAGGTTGTACTTTACTTCTTATGTTAGATTTATCCATGGTTTATTTCTTTAGATTACTTCTGCAATTTAATTCCTGTATAAATGTTTATCAAGGGTTTGCACCTTAGTTTTCATTCCTGTATTATATTTACTGTTGAAACTGTGTTAATTACAAACTAGGTTTTATTTCATAGCTTTTACCTATCTGTTATTTTGGCCTTTATAACTCTACTGACATATTCCATTTGTCAGCAGAGGCATGTTTTAGATTTACATAGACTAGTTCAGAAGTAAGTTATATATATACAAGTATAAGCTTACAACCTAGTTAACCTATTATTTTATCTACAACTGAACTACCACATATATAAATATATAAATCAATAGATATATAATAGAATCATAAATCCAATCTACTAAGTACAATATTTTCAACTAAGTACAAACTACAAATATTCCACATGAAATGTAGGATAAATAAACCAGTAACGAGCTTTCAAGGTCTACATATTTAAATACACACTATCTACTAAATCATTTCCATTTAAAATTAAATAAACAGAGTAAGCATCAATACCCTTCATTGGTGTACCTTATAGTCCCATATAATATTGACTCACAACCATCATATAATAATTAAACAAAAACCATTACAATATAAACAATTAAAATAAACCATGTAATTACAATAAGGTCGCCGGAACAATTCCTGTAGACAACCATTTCCTTTTTGCTTACATAAACTATGATGCCTTATGTTTTAAAATATACAGTAAACAATAATACACAAAACCAATGTACAAACCTCATCAAAATCTTATACACAGAGGTCGTAGTATCAACTCTCGTGGGAATCCAAGCCAAATCACATGCCTTAATAAAAAACACCATATTATACACAGTAATCCTTTTAAATTAAAATAACATCATTATAATCTTTTACACAGTCCAAGTAAGTATACAAGCAATGACCAGGATTCAAATCCTCTAGCGTTGTTCTACATCTATCAAGGCCATGCTATACATAGATTGTATGTAGGATATAATAACAAGATAAATATGCTACAACAAGGTCGTGAGACCCTCGTTTCTACCCCTACATTGTAAGCACGGACTCGGCCACATTAAATAAATACACAGTCCTCTAAATTAAACCCTACAATATCATATGCCCTGTCAACAAAATCAACCTATTGCAACGATAGCCATCCAGGGTTTAGACCCATGACTCTTTACATTCCACATTCCACATTAATATTTAACATAGTAATTTATGCAATCATCCAAGCTATCAAAGCTTCCATGGAGAGTGCTCATTCCATTCACAGCATGGACTCAACCCTACATTGTCACAAATCTACACCTAAGTTTATAAATGGAAGCATTTATACACAAGCCAACGAGAGATGCAAATTCCACATAAAACCCAAGTCTAAATAATGACAACACAATATTAAACAACGCGGTATAAATTCATTTACACAGTAACCATTAAATTATTAAATTGAGTTTACATAGTCATCCAATGGCCATGGCACCATTGCAAGCAATGGTGTTGCCTTGGATTTCAATCCATAAACTAAACACAATCTACCATTTACACACAGATCTAGTCGAATGGTACCAAAGCCCCCTTTCTATTACCCACAGTATCATTTAATTACAAACCCAAAATTTGTAAACCTAGGATCGAAGGAAAAATGAAAACCCCACAGTAAAAACCCCAACCAAGAAACGAGATGAAAAAAAGTCATACCCATAAGGCCGATAGGTGACAAGTGCAAGTTTCTTTAATAGGCTTACCATGCACCTGATAGCATCACCCACGAACCTGTTGCAAATCTTGGAGCCATGAAGCTCCACAACAACCCTGTCACCTGCAACCGCCAAGCAAACAAAGGATGAGAAGTATGAAAGCCAAAATAAGAAAAAAAACAAACCATAATGCTACTAAAACCCAATGAAGTCTTACCTCTTTCAACTTGGAACTCTCCTTCATCCATTGCGTAGAGCCGAGACCAATAGAATAACAAACAGAGAAAATGAACAAGGTCTATCGTGAGCCAAGCCCTAAGCTTGGGCCTCCACAAAATCCAAGGCACATTAATGGCATCATCCTAGTGTCCATTATCCATGCTAAAACCCACTCCATAGTTTGTAAATGACACAATATTGTTTCCCATTGCATAGTGTTAAAAACCCAATGTATAATGTTTGAACCATGTAATATATGTGCCAACCCTAATTCAAATACTATGCATAGTATTATATGTATCGTATAACCATAGGATTAAGCCTTAAACCTTTGTGTATCTATTTTCCCTAAGCATTAAGCTTATAAAACATGGCATATGAAATATGCCATGGTAATATTGTTATGTATAAAATCGAGATTTGGTGTTTTAACCAAAGTTTATAACCTGCCAAGAATAAATAAAAGATGTATTAACATTGTTAATACAATAGACATGAATTACAAGTAGATTAAGATAGGAAGAGTGGATCCGTAATTACAAAATGAATAGTAGGCATCACATAGATAATCTATCTAGGTGTATAAATGATAAACATAGTAATTACCTCGTTATCAAGCTGAGTCTCTAAGGAACCATAAAAACAACTAGTAGGGTTTTAATGATCAAAATGTTCAACATTCCTTAAACAAGTCTCTGACACTAAGTATAATCTACACAGAATGAAAGAGGTGCCTTAGTTCGAATAGAACTAAGTAAGCCTGCTAGACAAGTAGACACTTTACCTCTCCGATAATCACATGGGAGAACAAGTCCCACCACTCCACCCACTTTAGTTCCAAAAACAAAGTTAAGTTAGAACCATGTAAATAACAAGTAAAACTATGCAAAAATGAAAAAAAAAGTATATAATCAAGAAATCACATATACACAACAATGTAAACACATGAGAATAGATCAGTAATCAGATTTACAAAATCATAATGTAAAATACAGTAACAAGCATAACTGAAAGTAAGATGATAGAACATAGGAACAACTTATGGTGTAACAGTGGTACATTTAGTGTACGTTATATTTTGCAAGTTAAATAATGTTCCATATAGGTAGTTTTTACTAGCCTAATATTTTTTTTTAAATTTTTGGGGACATTACAAGTGGTATCAGAGCCCGATTTCAATACTAAGAGACCTATGGGCGCACCAAGCATTCACCTCCAAGAAAATAAATCATGTTATTAAAATTATTGTTACTAACATAAATTTTCCCGTTAGTAATTTTTTTTGAAATTTCAGGAATTTTTACAGAACAACTCAGATTATGAATACTGAGGAAGATAACAACTGGCAGGGAAAGATGACCACCCCCACCTTGGAAGCAGACATGGTGGTGGAACTAAATTCTGATACTTTGAAGACCACACACAGTCTTCAAGTAGAATTGCAAAGTTTCAAAGAAGATAGTCTGAATAAAAGAAAAGAACAACAAGCTATAAATGAAGCACTACTGAGGAATATGAAGGGAGGAATCCTGTAAGGAAAGCCTACTTTGTCCACAAACATATCCAATAGAGAACCTTACCATAAATGGGCCATCATCCCAAGAGAAGAAGAAAAATAGGAACATACCCCTAAAGCACCCAAAGGAGACCATCACAATCCTTCCAGTGATGACTCTCTTTCTCCACACAGAAAGATGCAAAGAAGCAATGATAGTCTTCAGGAGGAATTTAGAAAAATAAGAGCCGCAACCTATGAAGGTGAAGTAAACACTAGGGAGAAAGCTGAAGAGTGGCTTCTAGGTATGAGCAAATATTTCGAAGGGCATAACTACTCAAGTGAGATGAAGTCCCAACTTTCCATCTATAACTTGAATGGAAAGGCAACAAGGTGGTGGAGAGATTTAAAACACACCAAGAAAGATGAGCTAAGAGAAATACGTTGGGATAAATTTCGAAAAATCTTCCAAGAGAAATATATGTCGAAAAGGTTATTTGACCGAAAGGTGAAAGAGTTCCATGAGCTATGTATGGGGTCCATGAATATGGACGCTTTTATTAATAGATTTTTAGATCTATTACATTATGTACCATACATTAAGGATGAAATGATAAATATCCAACAGTTTTTAGGATGTCTCTCTCCTAACTTTCAGGAAAGGATTGAATTTGACATGCCAAAAAATTTGGATACCATGCTGCACAAGGCCAAACTATGCTATGAGCATGGGAAGCTACGACAAGAGAACATGAACTGAAACAGAGACAAGTCTAAGAACTTTTCTGATAATTGCAATCCTGGGTTTAACCCACAGCCATACACAAAGGAGAATAACGGCTTTCCAGCAAACAAGAACTTCAAATCTGGTACAAATCCTTATGTACCATATCCTAATGTTAACAAGCCAGTAGCAAGTGGAGCCAATGCTACTCCACTATAGATCAAGTGCTGGAAATGCAACGGGCCTCATTATGCCTAAGATTGTAAGAACAAGACCAATGGGGTCTTGCATAACTTACTAGAGGAACCAACCGTCGAGGACATAACGGGAACACCGTGGATTTATGCAGCATTGGATGGACTACAGGAAGATCATCAAGCTACAATGGTTGAGATAGAAGGTAATATATTGAACACTTCTATTTCAATACTTATTGATCCTGATGCTTGTCGGAGCTATGTATCGCCTAAAATTGTTGATGTATGCAAACTAGGAAAAGTAAAGCATGACAAACCTTGGATAGTACAGTTAGGCATAGGTACGAAACATAAAGTTTAGGAAATAGTTAAAGATTTCAAGGTAAACCTAAATGGTTTTCCTATGAACAACACCATGTCATGCTCGAGTGCTTACACAAGTCAATCTTGTGTATTGATAGCCAAGGGAATCAAGTGAAGGTTCAGGGAATTCCAAAGAAAGTATCTGTATGGAAAATATCTTCCTTACAAGTGAAGAAATGCATTAGAAAAGGATGTAAGTTGTTTGCAGTGAACATACGAGACTTAGATTATGAAAGATAACAATGCATAGAATACTTTCCCATTCTTGAAATCCTAGGATTACCTCCGAAACGAAACCTAGAATTTTCCATCGAACTGACACCAGGATCAGTTCCGACTTCCAAATCCCCTTACCACATGAGTGCACTTGAGTTGGTGGAACCCAAACTGTAGTTGTAGGAGTTGATAGAGAAAGGGTATATCCGACCCAGTGTGTCCCCTTGGGGAGCACCGATACTGTTCGTAAAGAAGAAAGACAGTACGATGCAGATGTGAATCGATTAATGTCTTTTGAACAAAATGACTATCAAGAACCGTTATGCACTCTCTAGGATCGATGACTTGTTCTATTAGGTGGGAGGAGCCAAAAACATTTTCAAATATTGACCTACGATCTGGGTACCATCATGTATGGATTCACGATGAGGATATTCACAAAACTGCCTTTCATACAAGGTACGGGTACCATCATGTATGGATTCACGATGAGGATATTCACAAAACCGCCTTTCATACAAGGTACGGGCACTACGAGTTTGTAGTGATGCCATTTGGGTTGACCAATGAACCCATGAAATTTATGTGTATGATGAACAACATATTCAGTAAATATCTGGATAAGTTTATTTTGGTCTTTATAAACGACATCCTAGTTTATTCCAAGAATAAAGAGGAACACGAAGAACATCTTCGCATAGTAATACGTCTGTTATGAGAACACCAGCTTTATGCTAAGCTTAGTAAATGTAATTTTTAAAAACAACAAATATAGTACTTAGGTCACATTATCTCTGAGACAGGGATAGTTGTGGACCCATAAATATTAGATCCATAAAGGATTGGACCACCCCTACTAGAGTCACTGACATTAGGTCCTTTTTGGGATTAGCTAGATATTATCGGAAGTTCATTGAGAACTTATCGAGACTTGCTTGCCCCATGAACGCTTTGCAAAAGAAATAAAATAATTTCTTATGGACTGCCAAGTGTGAATAAAGTTTTGAAAAGCTTAAGCAATTTTTGATGACTGCACCAATACTACAAATTGCAGATCCCGATGGGGATTTCGTTGTTTGCACGGATGCACGCAAGGAATGACTTGGAGGAGTCCTCTTGCAAAATGATCATGCGATCTATTATGAATCATGGAAGTTAAAAGAGCATGAAAAGAACTACCCCATGCACAATCTTGAGTTAGTGGCCATCATCCACACTTTGAAGATGTGGAGGAACTACCTCATGGAAAGGAAGTTCCTTGTAAAGATAGACAATATGATTATGAAGTATTTATTCGATCAACCGGATCTGAATGCAAGGCAAGTAAGGTGGTTGGATTTCCTTAGTGAGTACTATTTCAAGCTAAAGAACATTAAGGGAAAAGAGAACAATGTTGCCGATGCTTTGAGTCTATGAACTCGTATGATATATGAGGTGACTTTGAGTCAAACTGAAGTATATTTGCATGAGAGGATTAGAATGACCAACAGAGTTGACCCTTTCTATGTAGAAATTTTCAAGAAAGTCCAAGAGGACAGGTTGTTTCAGCAACAAAAATAATACAAGGTAGACAAATCTAGACTGCTATGGTCTAAGGATAGATTGTATGCTCCAAAAGGAGGGGACCTTCAGTCCAACATCCTCATGAAATTTCATTGGGCACCGTACTTGGGGCACCCGGGATATCAAAAGATGATATCCGCTGTCAAGAGACACTTTTTCTAGCCTAAGTTAAAGGCCGACATTGCGATGTTCATCGTGAAATGTCAGGAATATCAGCTAGTCCAAGATGAGCATCAACATCCTTTGGGATTTCTGCAGTTGTTACCCATTCCAGAATGGAAGTGGGAGGTCATTAGTATGGATTTTATCACCAGTCTACCAAAAATTAAGAAACAGAATGATTCTATTTTTATAGTAGTTGACAAGTTGTCAAAAGCATCACACTTCATTCCTATGAAGTCGACTTACAAAGCAGTGAACATTGTTGATATCTTCTTGAAGGAGATATTTAGATTGCATGGGATACCCAAGGAAGTCATATTGGATCGAGATGTTAAGTTTACAGGAAAATTTTGGAGATATTTATTCTCTAGATTAGAGACGTAGTTGAACTTTGGCACTGCTTATCACCCACAGATAGATGGGAAGACAGAAAGAGTAAACTAGATTGTTGAGGACATGCTTAGGATGTATGTCATGAACAACCCCACTAAGTGGGAAGACTACCTACATCTCGCAGAGTTTGTGTATAACAACAGTTATCAGAATTCCTCCAAGATGAGTCCCTTTGAGGTACTCAATGGACGAAAGTGTAGAACACCGGTTACTTGGGATAGCCCAGTGGATCGGCTCATGTTAGGTCCTGATTTATTAATGAACTTGGAATAGTTGGTTACCAAGGTCCAACTGAACCTTAAAGAAGCACAAGACCTCCAAAAAATTTACACGGATCGAAAAGGAAAAGATAAAGACTTTCAAATAGGCGATCATGTATACTTGAAAGTAAAAGCAAAATGAAGCTCGTTGAGCTTGGGTAGGTGTGGTAAGTTAGCACCTAGATTTTGTGGACCTTTTGAAATACTGGCCAAGAAAGGGCCAGTGGCATATGATCTAGCGTTACCCATGCATGTAAGAGTCCATAATGTTTTCCATGCATTGTTGTTAAAGAAATATGTTTATGATACTAAACATGTAGTGGATTGGTCCTTATTATAGGTGGACCCTGAATGAGACTTTATCCTTGATCCTATTCATATATTGGACAAAAGAGAGGTGCAGCTCAGGAAGTGCACCATAGTCCAGTTGAAAGTGAAATGGAAGCACTTTGTGGCCAATGAGACTACTTGGGAGAATGAAGCCACCATGAGAAAGGCTTACCCTGCCTTGTTTCATGATGTCATTCGGAGTCCCTAGAACACCAGGGAAGGTGTTGTTCTAAGCGGGGAGGGATTTAATATCCTAAATTTTGGACCTAACACTTATAGGCATGAGCCTATTGATTATGATGTTATCTTGATATTTTATTTTGATATATTGGGTTGACAACCCCATTGCATATGTGTTGGAGTCATTTACCCAACATGCACACTTATTTCGTCAATTTTGGCCTATTTACTCACTATCCTAAGTTTAATTGACTTACTTGGCATCAGATGAGCACACTATGACATCAGCATGAGCTCACTCATGCCCTCCTTTAGTCAAGGAGGCCAACTAAGCATTCTCCTTCCTTCAGGGAGGCTAACTAGGATTCCTCCTTCAAACAAGGAGCATTTCTAGGGTGATCTGAGTGTCATAAATGCACCTAATTTCTAATTGATTGTTACAATCAATTAAGCTGAGTTGTGAAGGTGCCTCCATTCATTATTTGATTACTTTTTGTCATTATTTATGAACTGGAGCTAACATTGGTGCCTACAACCACTTCCGATGACATGTGTTACTTCAGTTAACTCCATCAGAGCTACTTGGAGTTATGGATGCACTACCTCATTCAATTGGACATGCAGTCACATGTGATGAGTGACTTTTAGTTAGACTCAGTCATCTATTGCACTATGATTCGATTAGGACTTAGTATGAGAGTCAGTTATTGATTAGCTTAGTGGTTAACTATGTGTGTTGATTGTGACTGACATTCAGTTAAGCTACACACATCCATGCAATTTGAATGACCTCCTTGAGTATTTGAATTATATTGGCATTCATGAACCTTGCATGACCATTGTATTGTACTATCATTGTTTTATTGATTATACAGAGCTGCAACTTGCTATTGTAGCACCATTATGCCATTTTCATGCTTAATTGTCTAAAATTTCTTATGAGACTGTGTTTTAGTCCCTAGATTACTATGACAGATTAATATGGTATCAGATCTCACGGAGGGAAAAAGCTCATTTTCTTCAAAAACATGGCTTTTTATAGATCTTGCATGAAAAATTGAGCAAAAGCTCAAATTCCAGCACTGCACCAGAAGCAAAAGGTTTACCACTTAATACCCCAAGTTAAGGAATTGTTGATCAAGCTTTCTTGATCAATTATGATGGGTGTGATGAAAATATGAAATGTGCAGGCTATTCGACCTTAGGGTGACTTTATTGTTTTGCTTTGCAGGTTTTAAAGGCTCACTGCATTCGCTACAACACTTTGATATGGATTCTTCCATAGATATTTTGACTCCATTCAATTTCCATCAATGGAAAGGAGACATGAAGATCCATCTATGTTCCAGAGGACGCTATCGGGTCACTATGGACATAGAATAAGAGCCTACTTATGTTATAGACAAGGCTAGATTCTTGAATAAGAAAGATGAAGCATTTGGTTTCTTGTGTCTCTCTATCCTCAAGGATCTTCTATTCCACCTCTCAGGATTGTAGACTCCGAAAGAGATTTGGGACCAACTTTCCTCCTTGTATGGAAAACATGATGACTTGAGGGTTTATCATCTTGAAAATGAGTTGATGTCTCTTCAACTTGGCAATTTTGAGACCCTTAATGATTTTTTCACAAAATTCAAGCATATAGTCCTTCTATTGAAGCAGTGTGAGGTGAAGAAGGAGGATGATCAGCTAATCCTCACCATTCTCTCAAAACTTGGAGCTAACTATTTGGTGTTTGTTTCTACATTTCGTGAGAGAAAGCTCACAACCCGTGGATGGAAGATGCCTTAACTCAATGCCTTCATTGAGTCCCTAACAAGTGAGCATGATAAGCTTGTCCAGATGGGGATCATCAAATCCTCCTGTGATCAATCCCTATTTGGTTCAGGACCCAAGGATCTGAAGGGGAAAGGAAAGTAGCAGAAGAACCCCAAAACCAAATTCAAAGCTCCTAAGCCAAAAGTTCAAAACCAGCAGACAGAAGAGTCTTTCGGTTCAAAGAAGAATAAAAACAAAGGCCACCATGGGAATGAAAAATTCAAGTGTTCATACTGTGGGAAGGGCTTCCACCCTGAACATGCCTACATGAAAAAGAAGCTTGATGAATCTACTTCTCTCCTTGAGAGGAATAACATAAATCTTCCAAAAATCTTTCGGAGGAAAGAAAATCAATATCGGGAATACCAGCATGATGGAGGTCATGCCCTCATGGAAAGCACTTCGAAGTACATGGTTCTACTCATAGATTCTGGAGCTTCGAACCACATGATGGCCAGAGAAAAACTCTCTCTTTTCTCTTGACACTAGCAAGAGAATTCCCATCCACATGGGAGATGACTTTACCATCATCTCAAAAAGACAAGGTACAATAAATCTTGAGCACGGTTATTTTTCCAATGTTCTGTATGTACCATCTATTGCATCAAACATCCCGAGTGTCTATCAAATGACCCATACTAGAGTGCCCAAGAGAGTATCCTTTATCCCTGATGATGTATAAATTAATAAGCTTGCATCCAGGAAACTTGTGGCAAAAGGATCTGCAAATCATCATGCAAAATCCTATGAGTTTTCCCATTTTGTGGAGGATGCAAAGCCCACAGCTCTGCTGACTCATGGCAATGAGGTTAGTAGCATCTTGCATGAGAGGTTTGGCCACCTAAACTTCAAGTACTTACAGAAATTACAGAAAAATTCCATGGTTGAAGGTCTCCTGGTCATCAAAGCTACCACCGGAATTTGTAAAGGCTATATTTTGGGCAAGCATCCTGAGCATAAGTTTGATCAGGGGAAGGCAAGTCGAGCATCAGAAATTTTGGAGCTGATTCATTCTGATATCAGTAGACAAATTCCCATCACATCCTTGAATGACTATCAATATGTTCTTACTTTTATAGATTATTTTTCTAGATATACATGGGCCTTCTTCATCAAGAAAAAGTCAGATGTCCTAGAAAAATTCATTGAATTAAAAGCACTGATTGAGAATGCATCCAAGAAAAATATCAAAACTTTGAGATCTGATAATGACAGGGAATATGTCAGTAATTATTTTGTACAACTATGTTCTGACAGTGGCATTCATATCCAATATTCAGTCTCCTACACTCCCCAACAGAACGGTGTAGCTGAGAGAAAGAATCGGTCTCTCAAGGAGATGTCCACTTGCATGCTGGAAGCCAAGAAGTTGGCTGAAAATTTATGGGCTGAGGCCATGAATGCTCCTATATACATTCAGAATAGATATCCTCACTTGTCCTTGAAGTGGAATACCCCTTTCGAATCCTACTTCGGATGCAATCCAGATGTGTCGAATCTCAGAGTGTTTGGGTCCAATGCATGGGCCCGAATTCCGCATGATAAGAGGAATGATTTGCAACCGCAAAGTGTTCAATGTTTGTTTATTGGATATCCTGATGAATATAAAGGTTTAAAGCTGCTGGATATCAAAACAATACAAATAATAATTGAAATAAGTGTCCGGTTCAATGAGCATCTTCAAGAGGTAGAACTAGTGAAGGAGAAAACTGATGAATTTCCTTCCTATTGTACTGAATATATGGATGATAAAATTGAGGGTGATGACCCTGATTTCGAACCTCTGATATCTGATATCAGTGACCAGCAAGAATCAATTTCAATTTCAGAACCTAAAGTGCAAACACATCTCCCAACTTGGGCTAGACAGACACTTTCTTCCGCCGGTGACAACATTGGAAATCCTGATGATCCAAGAAGAACCCAGTCCGATTTCGAAAGAGAAGGTATTGTGCTCTCTTGTAATGACTATTTGATGTCAAAAAATTGTTATTTAATGATAATTTCAAATCCTAATTCTTACTACTATGCTCAAAAATATCTGAGATGGAAAGCTGCCATGGACAAAGATATGAATTCTGTTCAAAAAAATGCTACTTGGGAGCTAGTTTCTCTTCCTCCGGGGAGGAAATTAGTTCAATGCAAGTGGGTGTTTTAGAAAAAGGTTGCTGCTGATGGAAGAACCTAAAAATATAAGGCAAGGCTGGTAGAAAAATGGTTCTCCTAGGTCCAAGGTGTGGACTATCATGAGACCTTTGCACCAATTGCAAAAATGGACTCCATGTGCCTAATTTTGGCAATTGCGGCATCCGAACACTAGGAAGTGCATCATATGGATGTTAAGTCTAACTTTATACATGGAGATATTCATGAGGAGATATACATGAAGCAACCTGAGGGCTATATTTTATATTCATCTTTGGTTTGCAAATTAAAGAATTCACTATACGGGTTAAAACAAGCCCAAAGAGAGTGGTATTCCAAGATGGATGCCTTCCTTCTCTCACAAAAATTACAAAGGTGTAAATCATATTCGAATGTGTATCTACAGAAGTATGATGGTCATTTTCTTATTATTGTTTTATATGTTGATGATCTCTCTATTACTGGAAGCACGGTTTCTTCCATTTTAGTCATAAAAACTGCCCTCCATGATGCATTTTAGATGAGTGACTTGGGGCTCTTGAAGCAATTTCTGGGGCTTGAAATTGCACAAAATTCTAATGAGATAATGGTCACTCAATCTCAATATATATCAAACCTGTCAGTTAAGTTTAACATGTCTAAATGTAATGCTGCTCCATTCCCTTTCCTTTCAGGGATCGGCCTTGAAGAAGGAAAAACATTAGAGGAATTTTGGGGTCTAAAATGGCCCTCCTAAGGAAAATAATAAAATAATAGTTAAAATAATAAAATAATATTAATTAATTTTGGAGGAAGAAAGAAAAAAACTACTTTTTGTGTTCGTATTTTTGACATATCTCCCTGTGTTTTTACGTGATGATGACATCATCATCATGTTTTTTCAGGTATTTCTTGTTTTTGGGGTAGCGGGGTCTGTCAAAAGTATGTAGTGTGGGTACTCGTTGGATGCGGAATCAAATTACTCATCCAACAAGCTCTCCCGATCGAAATTTGAGTAAAAACACAATGAGATATGTCGAAAATACGAACAAAAAAACTAGTTTTTTTTAATGACAAATATGCCAATTCAACCATTATGGTTGACTTATTTGATTGGAATTATATTGGTTCTTGAATTCCAACTCACAAAAACTTATTTTGGCACGTTTTCTTATAAGGCCCATTTTAGACCCCAAATTTCCTCTAATGGCACTCCACCCATGGATTGCACAATCTACCACCAATTGATTGGTAGCTTGCTTTACTTGACACATTCTCGGCCTGATATTTGTTATGACATGAATTCTGTATAAATATGCATGCAGCAGACTCATGATATTTATTGGAAGGAATCCAAGAGGATCCTCCAGTATATTTAGGGCACCAAGACCTACGACATTCACCATGTTGTAGACTCTGAGCTAGAGTTGGTTGGTTACACAGATTTAGATTGGGTGGGAGATTATATTGATTATAAGTCTACTCCTAGATATGTATTCATGTTTGGTGGTGGCCCCATTTTCTGGTATAGAAAAAAGTAGGCCACCATTGTATTGTCTTTAGCAGAGGCCGAGTACCGAGGAGTGGTGAATGCTTGCATCCAAGCTGTTTGGTTGCAAGGAATTCTTTCAGAGTTTGATTTTGGTAGTACTTTGTCCATTACACTCTTTTGTGACAATCAAAGTGCTATTAATATCTCCACAGATCCAGTTACCAGGAAAAGGACCAAGCATGTAGAGATATAGATGCACTATATTAAGGAATTGGTGCATGACAGGACCATCATTCTGCAATAATTCCCTACTGATGAGTAGATTGTAGACATCTTCACCAAGAGATTTTCAAAGAAGAAGTTCACTTACCTCTGTTCACTATTGGGGGTGAGTTCATAAGGGGGATTCGATTACCTTCCAGTGTTCAGCTTGAGGGGGGTTTTTTCCACTAGGTTTTCCCTCTTTCCTCACTTAGATTTATTTTTTAGCATTGTTTGAGTTACATTATTGTACAGGGTGACCTATGGCCTTTGTTTTTGGGGCCCTAGCATTTCATGCATTTTTTTTACTCCTCCTGAGTATAGCTTAACGGGGGGTGTTGGAGTCATTTACCCAACATGCACACTTATTTGGTCAATTTTGGCCTATTTACCCACTATCCTAAGTTTAATTGACTTACTTGGCATCATATGAGCACACTATGACATCAACATGAGATCACCCACACCCTCCTTCAGTCAAGGAGGCCAACTAAGCCTTCTCCTTCATTCAGGGAGGCTAACTGGGCTTCCTCCAAACAGAGAGCATTTCTTGGGTGATCTCAGAGTCATAAATGCACCTAATTGTTAATTGATTGTAAAATCAGTTAATCTGAGTTGTGAAGGTGCCTCCATTCATTATTTGATTATTTTTTGTCATTATTTATGAACTAGAGCTAACACTGGCGCCTACAACTACTTCTGATGAGATGTATCACTTTAGTTAACTCCATCAGAGCTACTTGGAGTTATGGATGCGCTATCTACTTCAATTGGAAATGCAGTCACATGTGATGATTCACTTTCAGTTAGACTCAGTCATCTATTTCACTCCAATTTAGTTAGGAATTAGTGTGAGAGTCAGTTATTGATTAGCTTAGTGGTTAACTATGTGTGCCGATTGTGGTTGACGTTCAGTTAAGCTACACACATCCATGCAATTCGAATGACCTCCTTGAGCATTAAAATTGTCTTGGAATTCATGCACCTTGCATGACCATTATATTGTACTATCATTATTTTATTGATTATACAGAGCTGCAACTTTCTATTGTAGCACCATTATGCCATTTTCATGCTTAATTGTCTAAAATCTCTTATGAGACTGTTTTTTAGTCCCTAGATTACTGTGACATTAATATGGGCTCAATATTTGATGATATATATATTATTGTTTGTGTTGGGTGTGGACCCTGAAGCACATGATTGGTAAGATGTTTTGTGTTGAGCGAGGAACTCTGGAGCACATGTGTAATTAATGTTTTGTGTTGAGCAAGGAGCTTTGGAGCACATATGTAATTAATGTTTTGTGTTGAATGAGGAGCTCTAGAGCACATGTAATTAATGTTTTGTGTTGAGCGAGGAGCTCAGGAGCACATAGGTATTTTATATTCTATGTTGAGCAAGAAGCTCTGGAGCACATGAGTACTTACATTTGTGTTGAGCGAGAAGCTCTAGATCACATGAAAAGATAATTGGAAGTGTTAGCCATAAGACCTGGAGCCTTCCATGTTGATGTTGAGCATAATCTTTGAAGCATCAGATCCTTGGCCATTGTGTCCCTAGGTGTATCGTACAAGTACATCCTAGAATTAGGGTGGAGCGAAGAGCTCTGGAATTGCACTAAGTTTTTAACTCCTTGTTAAGCATTGAGTACGGGCTCTGGTAAGCGCTAGGGGGTTACTGAAAAGAATTTAATAATTTCCGAGTGAAAATGACTGGAGAAAAAAAATATTGATCTCATTAGACTTATTTATAAGTGATTAAATGAAATTTTAAATTTCTGTATTCTCATCAAGTACTGAAGAACTACCATGTTATACGAGGGAATCCAACATGCAAGAATGTTCAGAGTTGCCTAGACTAGTAGACCTAACCATCTACATATTTGACCTTAATTAAGAGGTGTCATTAAGTCTAGGGATCATGGTATCTGATGCCCAAAGACAAGTGTTAACAAATGTTATATTATTATGTATTTTATACATGGTATGTATAAAGAATAAATATAGTAATAATATTAATGATGAAAGAAAGAAAGGAAAGCTCCATCCATTAACATTTATTATTAAAAGATAATAAATAGTACAATACCTACAAAAAGTCTAATTAGGAACTAGTTGAAAATTCCTAAGTTAAAGTATTAAAAATGACCCAAATTAATTAAAAAGTGTTAAATTAAGAAATCAAGGTTTCTTGATTTAACTGTCCCTTTGACTGAAAAGCCAGTCTATAAAGTATCAAGCCAAGGAAAGGATTGGGGTTCTGATCTATCTTGTGGGAGTCATTATTCTTCCTGTTTTTCTCTCAAGTGAATTCCTGAAGAACAATTTCTTGGAAGGAAAAGGAGGACTGATCCAAACCTAATATACGAGATAGGAAACTCTACCTTAGGAGCTCTAAGCTACTTGCATGTTGGAGTCCAGCTTGGGGGGATCCGGATTGAAACCAGGAATGGTTCCAGGTCATGGTTGGGTGGAACGTGGTAGTTCCCAAGTAATTTGTTCATATAATACATAGGTCCGATCTTCCTATGAATTGTTAATGCTGGTTATTTGAGTGTGCAGGTTCAACAATTAAAGAAGCTTCAGATTACATGTTCTAACCCTATATGTTTGATTTCTGTTCAAATATTCTAGGGTTTATATTTTAAATTATAACCCTAGGGTGTACTTTACTTCTTATGTTAGATTTATCCATGGTTTATTTCTTTGGATTACTTCTGCAATTTAATTCCTATATAAATGTTTATCAAGGGTTTGCACCTTAGTTTTCATTCCTGTATTATATTTACTGTTGAAACTGTGTTAATTACAAACTAGGTTTTATTTTAGAGATTT
>LPNX010409825.1:119823-137168 GCA_001517045.1 Pseudotsuga menziesii | reverse complement strand
TATATATATAAGTATAAGATTACAACCTAGTTAACCTAAACTTTTATCTACAACTAAACTACCACATATATAAATATATAAATCAATAGATATAAAATATAATCTACTAAGTACAATATTTTCAACTAAGTACAGACTACAAATATTCCACAGTAAATATAAGATAAATAAACCAGTAACGACCTTTCAAGGTCTGCATATTTAAATACACACTATCTACTAAATCATTCCATTTAAAATTAAATAAACAGAGTAAGCATCGAAACCCTTCATTGGTCAACATTAGAGTCCCATCTAATATCAACTCACATCCATCCTATAATAATTAAAAAAGAACCATTAGAATATAAACAATTAAAATAAACCATGTAATTACATTAAGGTCGCAGGAACGATTCCTGTAGACAACCATTTCCTTTTTGCTTACATAAACTGCAATGCCTTATGTTTTAAAATCTACAGTAAACACTAATACACATAACCAATGTATAAACCTCATCAAAATCTTATACACAGAGGTCGCAGTATCGACTCTGGTGGGCATCCAAGCCAAATCATAGGACTTAATAAAAACCACATATTATACACAATAATCCTTTCAAATTAAAATAACATCATCATAATATTTTACACAGTCCAAGTAAGTATACAAGCAACGACCAGGATTCGAATCCTGTAGCGTCGTTCTACATCTATCGAGGCCACGCTATACACAAAGTGTATGTGGGCTATAATAAGAAGATAAATACGCTACAGGAAGGTCGTGAGACCCTCGTTTTTTCCCCTATGTTGTAAGCATGACCTCAGACACATAAAATAAATACACAGTCCCTTAAATCAAACCCTACAATATCATATGCCTTGTCAACAAAATCAATCTACAACAACGATATCCATCCAGGGTTTACACTCACGACTCTTTACATTCCACATTACACATTAATATTTAACACAGTAATTTATGCAATCATTTAAGCTATCATAGCTTCCATGGAGAGCGCTCATGCCATTCACGGCATGGCCTCAAACCTATGCTATCGTAAATCTACACCTAATTTTATAAATAGAAGCATTTATACACATGAAAAAAATGGTTGTGAATGCCACATAAAACCCAAGTCTATATAACGACAACGCAATATTAAAAAACACAATATAAGTTCATTTACACAGTATCCGTTAAAGTATTAAATCGAGTTTACCCAGTCGTCCAATGGCCATGGCACCATTGGAAGCAATGGTGTTTCCTTGGCTTTAAATCCATAAACTAAACACGATCTACCATTTACACACAGAGCCGGTTGAATGGTACCAAATCCCCATTTGTATTACCCAAAGTATCATTTAATTACAAACCCAAAATTTGTAAACCCAGGCCCGAAGGAAAAATGAAAACCCCACAGTAAAAACCCCAACCAAGCAAAGAGATGAAACTTAGTCCTACCCATAAGGCCAAGAGGTGAAAAGCGCAAGTTTTTTTAACAGGATTACCGTGCACCTGATCGAATCACCCATGAACCAATTGCAAATCTTAGAGCCATGAAGCTCCACACCAACCCTGTCACCTACAACCACCAAGAAAACGAAGGATGTGAAGTATGAAAGATGAAATAAGCAAACAAACAAACAAAAATGCTTCTAAAACTCAAGAAAGTCTTACTTATGTGTACCTGGAATTTTCCTTCATCCACTGCGCAGAGCTGAAACCAAAATAACAACACACAGAGAAAATGACCAAGATCCATTGTGAGGCAAGCCCTAAGCTTGGGCCTCCATGAAATCCAAGGCGCATTAATGGCACCAGCCTGGTGTCCATTATCCATGCTAAAACCCACATCTCCATAGTTTGCAAATGACACAATATCGTTACCACCTTTCCCATTGCATAGTGTTAAAACCCCAACGTATAATGTTTGAACCATGTAATATATGCACCAACCCTAAGTCAAATACTATGAATAGTATTATATATATCGTATAACCATAGGCTTAAGCCTTAAACCTTTGCGTATCTATTTTCCCTAAGAATTAAGCTTAGAAACAATGGCATATGAAATATGCCATGGTAATATTGTTATGTATAAAATCAAGATTTGGTCTTTTAACCAAAGTTGATAACCTACCAAGAATAAATAAAATATGTATTAGTACTGTTAATACAATAGACATGAATTACAAAAAGATTAAGATAGGAAGAGTGGATCTGTGATTACAAAATGAATAGTAGGCGTCACATAGATAATCTATCTAGTTGTATACATGATAAACATAGTAATTACCTCGTTATCATGCTGAGTTTGTAAGGAACCATAAAAACAACTAGTAGGGTTTTAATGATCAAAACGTTAAGCACTCCTTAAACAAGTCTCCATCGCTAAGTATAATCTACACAGAATGAAAGAGGTGCCTTAGTTCGAATAGAACTAAGTAAGCCTACTAGACAAGTAGACACTTTACCTCTTAGATAATCACATGGGAGAACAAGTCCCACCACTCCACCTACTTTAGTTCCAAAAACAAAATTAAATTTGAACCATGTAAATAACAAGTAAACCTATGCAGAAATGAATGAAGTATATAATCAAGCAATTGCACATACACAACAATGTAAACACATGAGAATAGATCAGTAATCATATTTACGACATCATAATGTAAAATACAGTAACAAGCATAATTGAAAGTAAGATGATAGAATGTAGGAACAACTTACGAACGAACAGTGGTACATTTAGTGTACGTTATATTCCGCAGGTTAAATAATGTTCTGCATAGGTAGTTTTTACTAGCCTAATAAATTTTTTATTTTTATTTTCAATTTTTGGGGACATTACATGACACCTATTCACCTTCCAAGAACGTTCCATTACTCATAATTTCTAATTTGGTTTAAGTCATGACATGTGTAAGGAAGAATATAGACAACCAAGGTCTCCATGAACCTCCAAATGTCATTATGAATAAATGCCACTTTATTTTATCCATATTTATTATTTGTATGACCCAATTTAATGTGTAAATGACAAAATAAGGTTCTCTTGGGTCCCATAGCTCACTTATTGCAAACTTTAATGCCTTCTCCCCAACCTACGGAACTAGTAGGTGGGTGAAACATTGTCAACTAGTATTCTCAATGGGATGGGGACATGATAGTCCTCCTCACCCAATATTTCTTGTCCTCAAGCAATGCCAAGTTTGGAAGATGCGAAATTTGTTCATCTTTCCAAGTGGCTTCCTCACTAGGAAAGTCCTTCCATTGTACCAAGTATTTTTTTACTATTCGCTTCTTAACCTTCTCTCCCTTGTTCTCAAGATTTTGTCTGGAATGAGAACAAGTTATCCTTCATCATCCAAAGGAGGTAAAGTATTTGAAACTGAAATATTCTTACCTATAACCTTGTTTAGACATGAAACATGAAAGGCATTATGAATTTTACTTCCCATGGGAAGCTCCAACTCATAGGCCACTTCTCCAACCTTTCAAAACACTTTGTAGGGACCACAAAACCTTGGTTTGAGTTTTTCTAAACCTTTACCTTTTATGGTAGTTTTTTTGTGGGGACGCAACCTCAAATACACCAAATCGTTCACTTGGAAATGCCTCTCCACTCTATGTTGGTCTGCATATTGTTTTTGCTGATTTTGGGAAACCTACAAGTTATCTTTCAAAACCTTTAAAATTTATTGACTTTCTTCATTCCAATCCTTATAATTTGGAGCTCTACTATCACCCAAAATGTGTTCAATAAAAGTGGATGCATCATAACCATAAATTTCTTTGAAATGAGACATTCCAATGGACATATGAAAAGTCGTATTGGATGAAATCATGAATCTGGGTGTCTATTTTGGGGGGGTTAATGAGAAAAGGAGTGTTGTTTTTGCAAGTTTGTCAACTTCTAGTAAAGAAAAATTATATTTGTATTTATAATTTCACTTTGCAGTAAAAAAAATTTTGTAGAGAATTGTGTTAGCTTTCTATCGATTATTTTTTAGACTTTTTTTAATTGGCATTTGATATGTCATTTTTGCAAGTATTTGATAGTATGTTATTAATTAATGAAATTATGATAAATAGCCATGTTTTCAGACACCATTTAATTCATTATTCAACTATTGTTCATTAAAATAAAAATATGTTATGATGATCTAGACAGATTGTACTGACATCTATCTATAAGTTTGTATCCAACAACCACATGCAATAATTATTAGAATATTTTGAAGTGGAACAATTTGAAAAACTAGCATAAAAATGACATGTTTAGTTTGACGTCTCATCTTCCCTAATTTCCAGTTCAAAACAAAAAAATAAAAGTACCCTTTTGAAAACAACACATCAATGTTGGGGACCATTATTTTTCCAAATTTTTTCATCGTGTCTTTAAGAAGTTATTGAATTTTCATTTCAATGAATTCTATTAAATTTTGAAGAAATCCAGACACCTTCTAAGAAATATAATAAATAAAATTAGTTGATCACACCAAATTCAATAAAATTTGTATTTATAGAAAGTAGATTGAATTATGCAACTAATGCCATTATTTGTGAAGAGAAATTGTAAGTATTTGATATGATTGATCTCTCTGAGATTGGAGGAAGAGTAAAAAATGAAATGGAATTCCATTTCTGAAAATATTTACAGGTTTTTGGCCGAACAAATATTTCAACCGAAAGTTACTTTTAATGGATACCATTAATTTTAAAGTTAGAAAGTTAGTTCTTTCTAACGTTAATGTTAACGATATCCGTTAAAAGTAACTTTCGGTCGAACAATTTTTTCTGTCGAAAGTTAGTTCTATGTTTTCGGCCAAAATATTACGGAATATGTATTCCAAAAAATTATTAGCGTGGAATAGACATCGAGAATCATGATTTCACCCTATTGTAACAAAACTCACCCAAATGAAACCATTTTATCCATGCTTTTTGTTTCCCACTAACATAGTTCCTCAATTAGCCTTCCAACCATTGATTCACCCTCTTTGTTTTTCCATCAAGATGATATATTTTGCTAGGTGTCAAATTTGTCCCCAACATTTTGAAGAGTTCTTTCCAAATTGCACTAAAAAAAACTGTTATCTCTGTCACTGACAATCCTCCTAGGAAGCCCATGCAATATGAAAAATTATTTAAAAAATAATTTAGCCACTTTTGTAGTAGTTAAACTAGTTGTAACAACAAATAAATGATCAAATTTAGTGAGCCTATCAACCACCACAAATATGCAACCCTTACCAAATACCTTGGGCAAACTAGTGATGAAGTCCATGGAAATTCTCTCCCATTTTTGTTCTGGAATAGGAAATGGGTGTAAGAGGCCAACTGGATGAGTGTGATCCACTTTATTTTGATGACATGTGGGGCATTATACTTCATAACATCAACCTTCAACCCTTTCCATGAGAATTTTTCCCTCAACATTCAGTATGTTTTTAACAAACCGGGGTGACTTACTAGAAAAGAATCATGAGCATCCTTTAAAATTTTGTCCTTCAAAATAGAACTAGGGACCGAATAGATTCATATTTTTAGTATATGATTCCTTCAAACACCTTATACCTATCATCATGGTTAGTCCCATAAAAAAATTCACAAGAAAACTTATCTTTGGCATAGTCTACTTATAATATGGCTTTCCAATTTTCTACTGCATTCATTAGATAAATAGAAGGTCTTATAGATAAGGAATCAACTACCACATTAATTTTTCCCTTCACGTATTCAATATCAAATTCAAATGCTTGAATCTTACTCATGTTAGATTTTTATCATTTAAGCTAGAATTAACTTAGGATCTTAACTGAGAGAATAACAAGCACAACAATCAAACACATAAGACAATGAACACAAAGATTTTCCTTGGGGAAACCATAAAGGAGAAAACCCCACAAATTCCTCAGAGATAGAATCAACACCAAATAGCAAAGCCCCAAAAACAGTAACATGATATCTCAACAATGGTATCCTCTTTCTCTCTAGCCCCAACAACTTCTTCTTTCTCAGCTATACGCTACAACTGAGTGTGAGTGAGTGTGTGATAAATAGAGAGGGTCACTCTCTATTTATACTAATTCTCGACTTGAAAATGACTCACTAGGGCCGACTTCTCTAGGAGATTCTAATAACCCTAGTGCCCCAGAACTGCAGGGACTTTAACCCTCGAACAGTAGGAGGGTTACCCACAATGACTTGACATTACTTGTTTACATTATAGAACCTCCTGATAGGAACATTAAGGCATGACATGACTCAAATACATTACAAAAACTTCCTGGAATAAACATAGGGGTACAAGACATAAGATATACAAGTGAATACATTCCAAATTTACAAATACATCAACACTCCCTCTTAACTAGGAAGGTATTCTTTCGACACAATTTTCAGCACTAGTCTTCTTCTCTGTATCGACTGTATCATCTCGTCATATTCATCTTCAAGTTTTCTTCATCTTCTTCATCTTCTTCATCTTCAAGTCATCATCGTCTTCATCATGGGATCTGGACCATCATGACTGTTGGATCATCACTGCTGAATCATTATCATTGTATCATCATCAAATCTAGATCATCACTTGATATGGATCATAATCAATTATGGATCATCATCACATCTGGATCATCACTTGATATATATCATCATCAAGTCTAGATCATAATCATCAGTGCTATCTCTCGATTCTTCTCATCATAGGAAGTTCTATAGAGCCAACACTTTGTCATGCTGGTTGTAGGCCTACCCTTCATGTAGGTCTTTAGCACTTATATCTAACCCTAAGTCAGAATGGCCCACCCAGGTCTTACATCTGACCTCATCTTATCAGAAAGGAGTGTCTAGCACTCACATCTGACCTCATCTTGTCAAAAGGGCCCAGCACTCACATCCGACCTCATCTTGTCAGAAAGGATTTGCACTTACATCTGACCTTATCTTGTTAGAAAGGCTCTACACTTACATCCAACCTTGTCTTGTTAGAAAGGCTCTGCACTTACATTCGACCATGTTCGAAAACATCACATCAAAAGGGCTCTCAGTCCCAGACAGATGATTCCTAGTAACTGACCATGTGCCTCCATTCTCCCAGAGAATGGCATCAACCCTTATATCTGATCAAGTGGGAACACATCCCTCAATCACATTAGAATGGCCATGCAATCACATCTAATCATGTAAGACTACATCCCACAGTCATATCAGAATGGCCCTCAGTCTCAGACTGAGTATTCCTGGTAACTGACTAGGTGCCTCCATTTAAAGAATGGCATTCAACACTTATATTTGATCATGCAGGAACCAATCCTACAGTCACATCAGAATGGCTCAGCACTCACATCTGACATGGAAGGAACCAAATCCTCTCACCATGACAAAATGGCTCAGCCCTTACATCTGACCATGGAAGGAACCTAATCCTCTCACCATGTCAGAATGGCTCTAGGTATCATCATTTCCCCTTGGAGGGAACCTCAATCTAGAGAACACCAAGCTTCTCCCTGGAGTACTCAAACTTCACTCTGGCCAATGGCTTCGTCAACACATCAGCTATCTATTCGTCCGTCACAACATACTGGAGCTTCACTGCTCCTCTATGCACCATATCTCTGATATAGTGATACTTGATCTCGATATGCTTTGACTTGTCATAGAACACTGGGTTCTCTGACAAATTCTTACAACTCTAGTTGTCACAATATATACAAGTAGCATCCAATTGGAGATCAAATAAATTAGACAATAGCTTTCTCAACCACACTGTCTCACAACTAGCTGAACAAGCTGCGACATATTTTGCTTCAGTTGTACTCAGTTCCATACAGGATTGCTTCCTGCTAAACCAAGAGACCACACCTGATCCCATACTAAAGCAACATCTTGAAGTTCTCTTCCTATCGATGGAATTGCCTACCCAATCTGAATCAACATAATCCTCCAAGTTAATCTTCTGATTTGCCTCGTACTTGAGACCATAATCAACTGTACCCTTCAAGTACCTCAAAATATGCTTTGCAGCAATCAAGTGAACATGTCTCGGATCTGTAAGGAACTGGCTCAAGGTGTTCACAGCAAAGAAAATATCTAGTCTCATGTTTGTCAGGTACATCAAGGACCCAATCATCTGATGATACATTGTAACATCAACCGCTTCTGATGAAGCATCACTCAATAGCTTTGGTTTTGATGCCATAGGTGTGGTTATGGCCATGCAGTCCATCATCTCGAATCTCTTCATAATCTCTAATTCATACTTCCCTTGTCTAAGGAAGATTCCATCCGCATTCTACCACACCTTCATGCCTAAGAAATAGTGCATCATACCCATGTCTTTCATTTCAAACTCAGCAGCAAGTTTCCTCTTCGTATCAAACAGATCATCCATACCTGTTACAAACAGATCATCCACATATAGTAGGAGTATCATTGGATTTCCATCTTCAACCTTGTAGTAAAGGTTGGAATCTTCTTTACTCTTGGTAAAGCCCAAACTGGATAGAAAGCCATCAATTTTTTCATACCATTTCCTGGGTGCCTGTTTCAAACTATACAGGTCTTTCTTCAATCTACACACATGAGACTCCCTATCATGTGTCTCAAAACCAAGTGGCTACTCCACATACACTTCCTCTTCTACTACACCATTCAAGAAAGCAGTCTTGACATCCATCTGGTGTATCTTCCATTTCATCACTGCAGCCAGAGCAAGTACTAACCTGATGGAAGTGTATCTGGCTACAGGTGCAAAATTTTCTTCATAATCTATTCCTTCTTTCTGGGAGAAACCACGAGCCACGAATCTTGATTTATATTTCTCTATGCTACCATCTGCAGCATGCTTGATCTTGTAGATCCATTTGGAAGTTACAATGGACTTCCCTTCTGGTCTTGGGACAACATCCCAAACATCATTCTTCATGATTGATTGATACTCTTCGATCATGGCCTCCTTCCATTCTTTCCTTTCTACTGCTTCTTCATAGTTGGAAGGTTTTTTATCAATAATGTCACATAGCAAGGCTACATAACTTGAGCAGGAGCTAGTTCTCTTTCTTCCTCTGTGTGTTTCTTTTGAAGCTCCATATATTTCTACACCTTGTATAATTTCACATACCCAAACAGGTTTCCTCTTATGAGGATTCTTCTTCTGAGGTGAATCTACAGGTTCTTGAGGTTCTTCTAATTCTCGATCTTCTTCTTGAATTTCTTCATTCATGGTTGTATCATGAATTCTGGGTGCTCTTGTTTCTTCAGGTTCTTCATCCGGTCTCTTCCTAGATTTGATGTAGGATGAATCTTCGTCGAATATTACATCTCTGCTAATGTCAATCTTCTTGAACCCTGGGAAGTATATTCTGTAAACCTTCAAGATTTCAAAGTATCAGAGAAATATACCCTTCTTTCCTAAAGGATCTAACTTCATCCTCTTTTCTTTTGGAATGTGTATGTATACAGGACAACCAAATATTCTGAGATGGATGAATTCTAGTTTCTTGCCGAAGAAGACATCTTCAGGTGTCTTGTTCTCGATTACTCTATGTGGAGTACAGTTCTGTACATACAGCTATTCTGGTAGCTTCTGCCCATAGATGCATGGGAAGATCTTGATCATGAAGCATGGCCCTTGCTGCTTCCATGATTGTTCTATTCTTTCTTTTTGCAATCCCATTCTGTTGTGGATTATATGGAGTGGATAACTCCCTCTTAATCCCCGAGTCTTTGCACATCTCTTTGATTTCATTTGATGTGAATTCTTCGCCATTATCGGATCGAAAGGTCTTGATCTTCTTTTCTGTGTGATTCTCAATCAAGGCTTTGAATTCCTTGAACTTTTTGAATACTTCATCTTTGTTCTTCATAAAGTATATCCATGCCTTTCTAGAAAAATAATCAATAAAAGAAACATAGTATACATACCCGCTTAGTGAACTGGATAACATTGGACCGCATACATCAGAGTGGATGATTTCCAATATTCCTTTTGCCTTGCTCTCGCTACTTGGAAATGTCTTCTTTGTGTTCTTCCCTTTCACACATCCTTTGCATACACCTTCATGTTTTGTCTGCATTTCTGGGAGACCTTCAACAACTTTTCTTGCAAGTGGTAGTGCTCTGTAATGCACATGTGCAATCCTTCTATGCCAAAGCTCATTTGGTTCTACTGAGTCATGAACCAAAGCTTGTTCTGGTTGGCCCTTCAATTTGTATAGTCCTCCTTCTTATTCCCCAATCACTACTGCATCATTGAAAGACTTCCCCTTTGGGACACATGAGGACTTGGCCATCTAAAAATGCAACCCTCATTCCTTTTGCATCCAATGCAAATATGGAGAGGAGGTTCTTCTTTAGTCCAGGTACAAACAATACATCTTTCATCTTGATAGAATTTCCAGAGTCTAGCTTGTATGAGGATTCACCACTAACTTTTATTGGATATTAGTAGTCATCTTCGAGTTTCACCTTGTGAGGTGATTCATGTTCAGATAGTTTCACAAAGGATTCCTTGAATCCTTTCATATGTTTGGAAGCACCACTATCTATAAGCCAATCATTTCTGCCATGTGTGATAGTTCCCGTGAGAGCGAAAATTAGAACATATTCTTCATCACTGTCTTGTCTGTTTCTCTTTGTGGAAGGTTCATCATCCTCTGCAGCATGAGCATGATGTCTTCTCTTGTTTCCCTTCTTCTTGTGTGAGCTACTTTTGTTTCTAGGACAATCTCTAGCAAAGTGTCCTCTTTCATCACATGTATAGCAAATGAACTTATACCTATCTCTAGGATTTCTAAATTTATTCCTTTAATGAGAGTGCTTACCTCTGTGGTGGCTAGATCTGGTTTTCTTGGATTGTACTGTGAGAGCTTGATATTCACTTCCCATATTTTCTTCTTGAGCTGCTATCCGAGCTTCTTCTTGAGAGCATTCTTCCCATAGTCTGTTGAAGTTGACTAACTTATTTCTTACATAGATCCCTTGAATGAAAGAGTCCCATGTCCTAGGGAGACCATTCAAGGTGGTCATTACAATATATGCATTCTCCACTTCTTCATATACTACTTCAAGTTGTTCTTTGATCTGGGAGACCCTAGTGAAGTATGACTGTATGGTCTCCCAATTCTGGATCTTCACATTCTTCAATTGGTTCCTCAAGGCCATCTTCTAGTTTATTTTCTTTCCTTCAAATAGTTTGGTTAGGGCATCAAACATAGCTTTAGGTGTCTTTAGAGAGGACACCTATGGTATGAGGTGATCCTTGATTGAATTAGAAATAATCATTTTATCCATAACCAACTTCTTCTTGTGTAAGGCCTTAGCCTCATCTCCCTCTAGAACTGGAATCTCCTCATTGATGTAGGAGTCCAACTCATTTTCTTCTAGGACTAGGGAGATCCTATACTTCTAGGCTCAGAAGTTATCGGCTCCCTCAAGCTTTTCATCAAGCTTGGTATGATGAGACATCTTAACTAAGAACCTCAAATGGAAATACAAAAATATTTAGATCTTACTAGACTAAGATGTCGGATCTGGATCTAGAGCTGAATTTCTGTAGTGCTGGTTTAGGAGTAGATTAGGGTTTGAATTTCCTGAAGTTCTATCCAACCCAATGCTTTGATATTGATCTCTAAACTTCAAATTTGAGGAGGATATCAATCCATGCTTGGGCTCACTCAAAAATTCCACTTCTATGGGAAGCCCTAATTTTCAACACCAGTGTTGGGTCAAAAACTGAAAATGCTCAGAATCAGATTCTACTTCTATAGAAAGATGTTCCCTGGGGAGGAGAGTCAGTCCGACCTTCTTTTGCTGAAAATCTGTGGAGAGATATCCAAAAAGTAGAAATCCCCTGTTTCCACAGCTACATAGTGTCTTCTTCTCAGGTTAGCTTTGATACCATGTTATATTTTTATCATTTAAGATAGCATTAACTTAGGATCTTAACTGAGAGAATAACAAGCACATCAATCAAACACATAAGACAATGAACACAAATATTTTCCTCGGGGAAACCATAAAGGAGAAAACCCCGCAACTTCCTCAGAGATAGAATCAACACCAAATAGCAAAGACCCAAAAACAATAATATGATATCTCGATAGTAGTAGCCTCTTTCTCTCTAGCCCCAACAACTTCTTCTTTCTTAACTCTACACTACAATTAAGTGTGAGTGAGTGTGTGATAAATAGAGAGGATCACTCTCTATTTATACTAATTCCCAACTTGATAATGAATCACTAGGGATGAATTCTCTAGGAGAGTCTAATAACCCTAGTGCCTCGAAATTGCAGGGACTTTAACCCTTGAAAAATAGGAGGGTTACCCACAATGAGTTGACATGACTTGTTTACATTATAGAACCTCCCGATAGGAACATCGGGGCATGACATGACTCAAATACATTACAAACACTTCCTGGAATAAACATCGGGGTACAAGACATAAGATATACAAGTGAGTACATTTTGAAGTTACAAATACATCAACAACTCACCCACTTTTGCTACCTTTCATTTATATCCTTTTGAGTGAGGAAGTACCTTTCATTTAGATCAGTTTTGACCGCAAATTTGTTTCCCACCAAGTATTGTCTAAACTTAATCAAAGCATGCATGATGGCTAAAATTTCTTAATAGTAAATGGAGTAAATATTCTCATGTGGTTATAGATTCCTACTCTCAAAATCTATTCGGCGTTGTCCTTGTTTTAGGACTGCTCCAATTCCCTCTCCTGATTCATCACATTCCAAGACAAATGGTTTAGAAAAATTAGGAAATGATAGAATAGGACAATTTCTTATTACCTTTTTCATTCTTTGGAAATATTTTTCATCGCCTTAATTCCATTGGAAAAAATATTTCTTTGTCAAACCAGTGAGAGGTGAAGTGAGTTGGGAGAACCCCTTCACAAACTTTCTATAGTAGGTGCAAATTCCAATGAATCCTATCAATTCAATGATATTTTTGGGATGAGGCCATTCTATAATGGCTCTTATTTTCTCCATATCCACCTTCACACCATCTTGACCAATGAGGTGTCCAAGATACAAGAGCTCTATCAAACCAAACTCACATTTTGACAGCTTAGCAAACAAAGATTAATCATGCATAATTTTTAATACCTCTTCTAGATGATGCAAATGTTCCTTCCAAGTTTTATTGTAAATAAGAATGTCATCAAATAAAACTAGTACAAACTTATGAATTCACTTGTGGAAGATATTGTTCATTCATTATTGGAATGTGGTAGGTGCATTTGTCAAGACAAAGGGCATGTAAACAAACTCAAAGTGACCATAGTGGCATCTGGAAGCAGTACTTGGTATGTTTTCTTCCCTCATTTGAATTTGATAATAACCATATCTAAGTTAAATCTTTGAGAAGAAATTGGATCCATAGAGCTCATAAATCCTTGGGATGGGATATCTATTCTTCACTATATTCTTATTCAATTCTCTAAAATCAATGCAGAAGGCTCAAATTTCCATGCTTTTTCTTTACCATAACAACTGAAGAAGCAGATGGGATGGAACTAGGCCTGATGAGACCCAAATCCAAGAGTTATTTAATGGCCTCCTCAATTTCATCTCTAATAATTTTGGGGTGTATATAGGGCTTCATTTTGATAGGTTATTTTCCTATCTCTAATTCAATGATATGCTCCACCCCTCTGTCTAGTGGTCTTCCTAGGGAAGGTATCCAAAAACCCTCTCATAATTGTTCTATCTCCTTAGGATTCTTGGCAATATTCAAGTGATTTTTAGGATATTTAATTAAACATTAAACACCCCATTCTATGTCTCCATGCCTCAATGTAGACCTCATGTTGTGAGAGGACACCACTTGATTTGGGTAAGTGTGCATTCCCCTCAACAAGATGGGTTTCCCTTTTGAATTTTTGAACTGAATTTCAGGGAATTGATAGTTCACTGTATGCTCCCCTAAATAATAAAAACACTGTACTCTCAAAACCACATTTGTATCAGCCACATTCACTACATAAAAATGGTTAGTGATAGTAAGATTTCCTATAGTAAATTTAAGCTTTGGAATCCATTTAGTGCAATCAATAGAATTGTTACCTGGAATGATGACTGTGAAACCATCAAAAGTTTCAGCTTTCAAATTTCTCCTCTCCACCAAGGCTGCATCTATGAGGTTATGAGTGGCTCCACTATCCACTATAACTATGACTTTGTGGCCTTGCATGTTACTCTTGAGCCTCAAGGTGTGGAATCTAGGTACACATGAGAGTATTGCAATTTTTACTATCTCATGAGTGGGATATTCTTCTTATATAGTTTCATACCCCTCTTCTTGAGATGAAATTTTTTATTCCTCCTCCTCCTCCCCCTATTCATCATCTTCAGAAAAAACTTCAATGTAGTGTGCCTTCCCCTTGGCACATTTATGTTTTGGAACCCAAGGTTGTTGGCATGTGAAACATAACTTATTTCTTCTAAGTTCTTCTTTGCTTGATCCTCCTTTATTTTCTTTGGTAGTGGATTTATTTTTCCATGGTTTCTTACCTTCCTTGAACTTGGAAGGGAAATTTGGCTTGGAGGGCTATTTGGTTCTTGGAAAGACATTATGTAAATCTCTTGTCAAATTCATGGAATCCTTCAATCTAATTGGATTGTGGGCATTCACGATCCCTATAAAAGGTTCTCTCAATCCTTTAGTAAATAATAAAACCAACTTATCCATAGATACATCCAAAACCATTATTAAAATATTTTCAAATTCTAACATATATGCTTCAGGAGTTCCTACTTGCTTTAGTTGTAGTAGTTCTTTGAAAGGAAGTTTAGGGCCTTTCCTCTCAAATATCTCCATTAATGCATTGGAGAAAAGCTCATAAGATGAAATATGAGAATGTCCCAAGGTTCTAAGACCATGGAACCACCAATAACTATCTTCCCCTTCAAGATGAAAAATGCCCATTTTCATTGCATCTTCTTCAACCATAGGATTTAACTGAAAATACACACTTAATTTTTGCAACCAAGCACTAGTAGAAATTTGTGAGGAACCATAAAAGAATGGAGTAGTTACTTTTACCATGGTTTTTCTTAATTCATTATTAAGAGGATGTGCCCTATTCCCATTTACTCCTTTCTTAAATTGAAGAGAGGCTCTAATGAACTGATTGAAAGGTAGGACTTTCCTATATTCATCACTTAGTTGTTGCCAATCATTTGTTGCATCCCTTACATCATAAGTAGTGTAAGTACCTTATTTGGACTCTAAGAACTTAGGTATTGTAGGTACATTGTGATTCTTGAACTCATGGGGTCGGTTATGAGGTCCAGTATTTGAAAAAATGGCTTCCCCATTGGTCTTCTTCTCAACATGAAGTGAACTACTACAACTCACGGGTGTTAACTTTCCCCCAAGTAAGCTAGCCAACAATTTGAACCCTTGCATAAAATTTTTGGTCATCCCTTAAAGAGATGATTTAATGAATTTCTTAAGGTCCTCATTATATTTCTTTCCATTCATGTCTCCAAATCCTAATTCTTTTCTAATCTCCTTGTACCTATAATTGATTTCTTCACTTTCTTCTCATCCATTGTAAATGTATCCAGTATCAATTTCTAATGGAGGGAGTTAATAATTATGTAACATGAATATAGGAATCCAACAAGTTCTAATATCATGCTCTGATACCATTGTAATTACCCAATTCGAAACTTCCCAATAAAGGAATAATTTTGGGAAACTTTGTCTTGACTAGTCTTGACTCTAGGGGATTCAAATGGCTCAAGAGGGTATTGAATTTAGTAGGAACTGATATGGGGAGTATTAGGACTGTTAAATTGGATATATGATAAATTTATGACATGTTATAGACATCTGTGACTCAATTTGGGAACACTGGAAAAAATGGTAAAATTACTAGTAATTTATGGTGCAATTCCCCCTAGGGTGTGAGCAGAAATGGCTCTCCAAATCTTATGCGACCCTCCCAAATTTTCAAATAGGGTATGGGGACTGTTATTAGACTTCTTTTACTATCATTTGGTATGGTTAATATTTTTTCAACATAGGTGTAAATATTCATATTCGAACGCATAAATTCAATGATATTTGCTTAAGGGAAATGACATTTAAAAGCTCAACTTTGACTAACAAATTGTGTATATAATGGCTCATAATAGAGAATAATGAATATATAAAATTAATGACATAATAATAAATCAATAACAGCATATAACATCATATCCAAGTCACAACATACATCATATATACAAATCCATTGAAATGGGAAATCAACACATGGAAACTAGTCACAACAAAGCTTGGAAATGTGGACATTTGCATATGTATTTCTGCTGATTTCGACTTACAAAGAGGATTGGAGACATATTATAGAGCCATAAATCACTCATCCATGTTTTTCATATAAATACTCAAACTCATTCAACGCGTATTATCCAAAGTTTTTTGATCTTAAGAATTTGCTTCTTTGATCCGTTCAATTCTCGACAAATTCCTTAAGAATTTTAAAGCATTCAAACGTTTCATATTTTTTCTTGAGAAAGAAACCCTATGTCATTCAGGTGTATTCATCTATGAAGAGCACAAAATAATGTTCACATTTTAATCGTTTGGTTCTTGTAGGTCCACATATATTTGCATGAACCAACTCTAGTGGTTTTGTTGTAGTGTACTCATTTGTCCTAAACCATCCTCTTGTTTGTTTTCCATGTTGACAATGTTTACAGACTGATTGTATGGGATTTTTAATTATTGGCATGTCTCTCATAGCTTGTTTTTTGCTAATATTGAGAAGGTTTTCAAATTTTATGTCCCATTCACCTGTGCCAAATCGAACTTTCATATATCTTCCCCTGACATCATTTTTCTTCTTTTTCATCTAGTATATAAACATTATTTGAGGTTTTGGTTGCGGTTTCCACCAAACTACTTGTGTTTTTATCTATTATTTTACATTTCACTTAATCAAAGGTGAGAGTATGTCCTTGGTCTCACATTTGACTCACACTAAGGAGAGTATGATTCAAATTCTCCACTAACAAGGCATTGTTTGTTTTAGTTATTTGGTTTCCAAGGATGGCTGTAACATCCCCTCAGAGCACGAACACAAAACGTGAAGTGTAAGTAAAAGGAACTGTAAGTAAAAATACTAGCTTATCAAAAATTTGATGGAATTGGTAATGTTAGGTGGCTGAAAGTGTTGCATGACCAAAATGATGTTTTGGGGATGAATCCACTAGGGGAAAAGGGGTATAGTTGAGTGAATCCTTGGGATAAGTTAAATATTTCCTGCGGTCATCATGTTCCCAGAAACATACCAAACATAAGGTGGTGGAACTTGTTGGTAATGTTAT
>LPNX010409825.1:58534-118428 GCA_001517045.1 Pseudotsuga menziesii | reverse complement strand
ATATATATTGGTTATTACATATTATATATATGGAACATTATATATATATATATATTGAAAGAACGTTGAGATATGTATTGGTTAGTATATATTATATATATAGAACATTGTATATATATATTTAAAGAACCTTGAGATATGTATTGGTTAATACATACTATATATATATATATATAGTGTAATGGAATCATAACATTATCATATATGCATTTCTGTTAACCAGAAAGAAAACACAAATAACTTGTTGTTACCAATGAAAACCGCGTGTGACCTTTCCGTCAACACTACCTTAAGAAGTTAGTGGAGAGGACGTCGTGGAAGGAATACAAAGAGGATTGTACTATTTATTGAGAAGAAAATGTGGCAGTCGAATCTCAACACTTGGCATCCGAAGTAGACATTTGTTGCAACCCCAATTTTTCACAAAAAAGTAAAATTTTTGAGTTAATCATAAATGTTATAACCTGCAGTTCTACTAACAGCTAACAGTTAGCCTAAAGATCAGTTAAGTAAGTGGTTTGTTAACAGTTTATTTTTTTCGTAGCAGGATAAAAATCTTTTTGTGTGTTATTTGCTTCAATTTATTGATTAGCTCTTTTATGTCTGTAGGTGGAATCTACTTTTAGATCCAGGGCTTACTTAGCATTCGGGCTAACGCAGATGAATATTGTTTCTTACAGGTTTTTACAGGTATGATCAATCAAGTATATATTTTAAAAGATTTATTAGTGTCAGTAGTATTTTGTTTGCAAATTAAAAAGCTTAGTGCAATAAGCTGCTAAGCACTAGACAGCTCCTGTAAGGTAAAATCATTTGATTTTCATCAGTTGTTCAAATAAACAAGCTTGGAAAAAGTGTAATGACAGTACAGCATAATTGCGACTTTACCACTAGAATCTCAGATATGTGTATTTCTTCTTTAGTCTAAGTGGTTAGTAATACTCATAAACATTGTTTTACTTGACAATATTTTGCAATATTATCTTGTCTTGCTTGTATAATCATTGGCCCTTAACTTATTTCTATAGGGTACTCATAACGTATTATCTTATAAACAGTAAAAACTTTTGAATGTAGAAACTATGATCATTATACTCTTCTACCAGAGCTTAAGGCTACCCATACTTTGTTCCCAAGTATAATTTTGATTTTTATTTACTTTTGAAAGTGTAAAAGGATTGTCCTTATTCCTATCATCAGTTTTATCTCTATAATTATCTTACTATCCACTAGACATAAAGCCAAGTTGGAAATACTCCCAAGTATTAACAAAGAATGTCGCATAAACTATATGACATACTTTTGTGATAATACTTTTATCTTTTAAGAAATGTACTACTTCATAGTTTTGATGCTATGGGAGTTATCAGTTCATTTATAATTCTTAGTTATGCATAATTGACTTGTTTGATGAGCCATCCATCTACAAAAGTTTATTATTTTCATGTATTCAATTCTAGCCTTAACTTCTTGGCATTAATATTATAAGATACTATCTATAAATGTTAGACTTAGAATATTCTTAAAGTAAAAAGGGTTTACTATACCCAAGCTATAAAAATGAGTGGTATATCAATGGTTAACTTACCAAGCACTCAAATCCCAACCTTCATCGAGTTCAAGTTTGCAAGGAACAACTCAAGGGTCTTAAAGCTTTGTTACTAGAGTCGCCACGGTCTTGTAATAGTTAATCTGCACTCTAGAAAAACTATACTAAGACTCAACTATGTCCTAATCTAAAAACATAACATATATCATATTCTATCTAACTTATTAAAACCAAGTTAGAAAATAGTTATACCATCGCTTAACTCGATATGGTAATGTTTAATATAAAACAATATATGTTGTTATGGAAAGGGTTTTGTCTTATTCCACGTCGGGTTTATGTTTATAGTTATACATGACACCTTGCTTGGTCAACGTAAACTCTTCCACGATAATAATTTAGTGATTAGGTGCATATGATACATAATGCAAATGATTAGAGGTTGGCTCCAAATTATTGGCCGTCGTTATGGTTTTACCCCGCGCTGCAAAATCAAACAAATAATATATTTCTCCATGCAGGAACTATGGATCACGACCCTCATTGTTGAATAAATAAGGCTACGTGGAGGAATCCTGTCCATGTGTAGAGAGTATAAAACACTTGGGAAACTTAACCTAAAGCATTGTTGTCCCACAATTTACACTGCTCCAGGGTTGCTTGGGCTTGTCTTCCATGGCCGACGTTGTTCTCCTGGTTACCATAAAATTATGTCTTGAATCTGTGCTGCCTCCGTCCTCCATTGACTAGTTTTGATTGCTAATTATTTCTCTGTCAATCATGGAGTTGTTCTTCTTGTTGTTTGCATTTCTCTGCCTATGAAACCTTCTCCCCAAAGTCTGTGTAGTTGGTGAATCTTCAGTTTTCTTCTTGGCTCTTCGTATCCTGCTACTGTGTGAGGTTTTTAGAGTTGATAGGTTTCTCACTATACCATTTGTAGGTGACAGTGCTTGGAAAACAATTCACCGACTCCCAGTGACAGGTAAAGATTACATAAACCTTTCTTTTATACATAGCAAGTTTTGATAAAGAAAATACTTTCAAGCTTTTTACATGTAAGATGATTTGCTGACAAGGGTTTACACTTGCTACAGGTGCTCATTGAAGTGCAGCTCATACAGGGATAAGAAGACTACCCTTGCAACAACTGTGGGTCATGGCTCCATTTCAGGTAAGCCCCGTGGTTTGAAGGATGGGTTCTCTCCTTAAAATCAGTTGGGGTGGTCGTTGGACTCACCCAAGGTTTGAATACCCTTTCTCGTCTTGCCACAAGTTATATTGTGTTGTTTTTATGCTGTTACAGGTTATTATAAACATGTTCTAAAATCAAACCCTTGATAGGGTGGATGCGCTTTGTGAGTGTAGTGTTTTTGGTCGAAGCTTGGCTTCATAGTCAGTTTTGGATGTGTACTTGCGAAGATAGCTTCACTGCAACTTGTTTTTGATTGCTAGCTGTTGAGCTGTACTCTGTAAAATTTAGGGTTTATACCCTTTTTGAAAATTAATGAAGTTAAACTCTGTTTGAGTATTTATCAGGTTTTTATATGTTAAATTTTGAAAGCTGTACTCACAGCCGTGATATAAATCTTGAGTATTTGATGAAATTCGCAGGTTAGGGTTTAACCTATAAAACCCTTTTTTGGTTTATTTTACTCTTAAGTTAATAATTATGTTGTTTCTCTATTTTAGTATATTTGTCCTTAAAGGATTGAGAATGGATTATTTAATTATCTAAGATGATTACATAGTTTACACGAGAAATGATTATTATGTCAGTGATGGTAATGTATTAGTTTTAAGGGTTTGAATCCCAGTAATTAGATATATGCTATTATTAATAGACTCTGTTTCTTTTATAAAGGAAATTGCACCTGTTAGACAATAATTTGAAAAGAAATTAACCTAAGTATGACCTAGGTTACTACAGTACTTAGAATTATTTATAATTTATATTTCATTATTCATCATTTATGCTCAATTCATGAGCTAGGGTTTTACTCCCTTTTATTTTAAATAGGATAATGTTTCCTATGTTATTACCTGGTAATTTTTATTACTGTATACAATTTTTCTTTAATTTGTATTTATAAATTATTAACCTATAGTTGTCTCTGTTTAAGAATAATAATAATATTATTTACATTTATAGTACTATTATTTAAGTAGAACATACATTCTTAAGTTTATGTTAAATATTGTTTATATAGTGGTTATGATTGAAAGCAGTCTGTAATAATTGCATTAGTTTAATTTAATTTGTATCTGTGGATTATTTAGAATACAAAGTTAAAGAACCTCCATACTTATTAGTATTCTTTATATTTACACAGTTCTACAAAAGTATAATATGGTTTACAGTATTTAATTAAAACCCTAAGTTACTTCTGTCCTTTAGCTATTAAGCTCAGTAAGGACTACTGTAACCTTTATCATATTATTTAATTATAGATCAAATAGATACAAGAAGATTAATTGTTTTTTTCAGAGGAAAAAATACCAGTCTTTGTTATTCAATGAATCAAAAGACATCATTTACATTTCAGCATGGTTACTGTCAGATCCTAGTTCCAGCAACAACAAATATAAATGACAAAACATAACAGCAGATACAAAAGATAAAGTTTGATCGTAGCAGACTTTTCTCATCATCCCTGTTATAACAGGTCAGATAGTACTGAGTAATCATCGAAGATGAACTTTAACCATACAAAATCAGAGCAAAGTATGCTGGCAAGAAGGACTCTACATAGAACTGAATGATATAATCAATCAACAGCTATAAACATGTTGAAACAAAAGAGATATTCAGCTATTCTAAAAGATATTCAGATTGCCTTGATTCACAATCAAAACATCCAATGTTTCTGAAAAAGAAACAACTCCCATATCCAAATTCAGGCCTTGTTTGGAGAGTGCATCTACCGGCTTGTTATGCTCACGAAATGTATGTTTAAAGATCATCGGCGGGGCCATTTGAAGCATATGTCTTATGTCGCAACACCAGTGCATTAGAGATGGAACATCAAGTGCATAAGATCTGTTAAGCCATGAGATAATAACCATTGAATCCCCATATATCAGCTGCATAGGGATACCCATCAATAAGCTAACTCTAAGAATTGCCCAGCAATCCAATAACTCTGCTCTTGTATTCAAACTTCTTCCACAACCCATTGAAATACTAAAGAAATGAGAATCATTGATATAAATCACACAACCTGATCCTCCTATATACTTTGCAGCTGCTCCATCAAAATAGCCACAAGGAAAATATTTTAAGGGTTCAGGGCCAATATTGCGAACTTTGTGAAATTTCAGAGGCACAGGGTGAGTATTTATCAGGCCTTCAATTCTGGCAATCACAGCAGAGAAGGATGGTTTCTTATTCTCAAACAAGCAGAGATTACGTATGAGCCAGATACCCCATAATATAAACAGAGGCAAGTAATAGTATAGGGCAGAACTCGCTGTACAAAAGAACTAGAGGTCCAAGAAGGAATGAACAGAGCTGATAGTGGGGAAAGAGTAGTTGTATTTAACCTCAAAAAAAGTGTAAATACGGGCAGAAAAGGAAAAGCAGAAAAAAAGGTGATGGATATCTTCCAGGTCACCTTCACAGAGGACACAACGACTGGGCCCATTGATGCCTCTAGTCTACAATTGCTCCCAGGTTAATATCTTTTGATAAATCAATAACCAGATAAAGCATTTTATTTTCAGAGGGATAGTCAAAGTCCACAAAATTTTCAGAACCTTGTCATTTAGATCTGAACAACTATTAGAGATAACACAAGAATAACCTTCAGCAGCAGTTAATGGCCCTATATACTTATTGTGGTTCCAAATTAAAATATCATTTTGATCAGAGAGCCGTATACGTCCAAATTCCAGACCTCTTATATAATTATCCCATACAGCTTTCCATTCACCGAAAAGATCAAGTTCGTCTGCAGAGAAACAGTAACCTTTGGCATTTGGAGTATGATTGCGAACCTGAGCTAAGGAGCAAATGCCATAATCCTCTAAATATTCTCGCAGACTTCTAGGCAGAGTAAAGGAGGAGCCCATACCAACGATAGGGTCTGTACCCAGGCAAATGGATTCACCATTACCAACTTGCCAGATAATACCTGTGCCAATCCAAGTTAAGGTAGTAACAAAGCCCTTCCAAATAATTGAGGCATTATTATAATTGAAGTTCTTTTCCCTGAGCCATAGGTGAAATGGCTTACTTTTCAAATATTTTGCTATGATGAGTAGATTCCAGATGCCTTTGCTATTGACTGCCAGCCAAAAAGATTTCATTCTCAAAGAAAGACAGAAGCTAGGGAGATGTTTAATACCCCAGCCACCATGAGAAGTGGGCCGAGCCAAAAGTTGCCAATCCACTAGATGAAATTTTTTAATCTTATCAGAAGATCCCCATAAAAAGGAAAAAATCACTTTTTTGAGTTTATCTAGTATAGAGGATGGAATTGGAACCAATGACATCCAGTAGACTGGCATGCTTGAGAGAACAACACGTATCAAGACAAGCCTACCTCCCATGGAAAGAATCCTGTTTGTCCAATGAGAAATTCTTTTTTCAAAATTCGAAACCATCCAGAGCCAATCTTTAACCAGGTAACAATTTGGTTTCAAGAAATATCCCAAGTAACTAAAACCATTTCGAAGATCATCAGACCTATAAGGGAGGATACCTATAATTCTTTGGAGAGTTGCCTCATCTATACCTTTTTGAAGAAAACATGATTTGTTCACATTAATAGTCATACCTGAGGCCTCACAGAAAATATCCAAAATGGCTTTGAAAGCCAACCATTCTTCATAGGAACCCAGACCAAAAAGAATCACATCATCAACAAATAGTAAATGGGTGAGAGAGAGCTTAGATGAAACTTTTATGCCTTTAACCTTCCCATTTGGTTTAGCATCCTCAATCAAGAGACTAAGCCCTTCTATTACCAGAATGAACAATAGGGGGGATAAAGGGCAGCCCTGCCTTAAACCCCGCGAGGCAGTAAAGAAAGAGGACGAAGAGCCATTAACAAGAACATCGAAGTTAGCTGATGAAATGCATCCCAGGATTCAATTTAGTCCAACAAGGGGAACCCCAATTTGTATAAGTAAAAGACGAATGAAGGTTCATTTAACTCTGTCAAAGGATTTAGATAAATCTAGCTTGAGGATGAGGGCACATTTATTTTTGGAGTGGACGGTGTGCAATACTTCCTGAGTAATAGCAATGGGTTCCTAGATCAACCTATTTTTAAGAAAGCCAAATTGTTGAGGAGAGATGGAAGCATCCAGAAAGGGTTTAAGCCTCATAGCTGCAACTTTGGAAATCAGTTTATAGCAGAGATTACATAAATAGATAGGCCGATAGTCAACGAAAGAAACAGGCAGGTCTGTCTTAGGGATAAGGGCTAGAAAAGTAGAATTGAGAGCAGGAGCCACTCTACCTGAGGTTCTAGCTGATTCCACCACATTAACAAGGAGAGGACCCAAAAGATCAAAAAAGAACAAATAGAACTCAACTGGCCAACCATCTGGCCCAAGAGCCTTATCTTTTTTAAAGAGTTTAAGTGCCTTTTCCACTTCCAAAATAGTAATAGGGCTTGAAAAGGAATCTTTATCATTCAGGATGATATAAGCGGGAAAGAGACGAATTACCTTCAGCTGGGATTCCAATTTTGTCAATTTGTCATCTTCAAACATAGTCTTGAAAAATTGAATACCAAAGGATTTTAGGTTTTGATCATCTGAAACCCAATTGCCTGACTCATCTTTAAGACTCCAGATAGCATTCTGATTTTTTCGAGCTGTAGCCACTGCATGAAAAAACTTGGTATTAGCATCCCCCTTTAGAGCCCAGGTAATTCTGCTTTGAAGTCTAGCAGAAGAAATTTCATGATCAGTCAATTTTTGAAGAGCTACTTTGAGAGAGCACAGCTTAAGTTGCTGATCCTGGTTTAGTATGGCTGACTGAGAGGAATGAAGAAGAGAGCTAATTTCCTCTTCCAGCATAGCAGATTTATCTTTCATTTTTAACGCTTCAGATTTAGTCCATGATTTAACCTTTTCTTTTAGTGTTCAAAGTCTACAAGAGAGATCATTCATGGCATCCTTAGAGGGATCTGGTTGAATTAGCGGCCATTCAAACCGAACCATCTGAACAAAATCTTCATTGTCTAACCAAGAATGATTAAACTTAAAAGGATATGCACTAGGACTTTGATGATCTATCCAATCCAAGATAATAGGAAAGTGGTCAGATATCCCACTTCTGTGAACCCATGCTCTATACTTAGGCAAAGAGCTGACCAGCTGTTCCGACAACAAAAAGTGATCAATCCTTTTAGAAATACCATCTTTCCCTATCCTTCCATTCCTCCAGGTAGGTCCAGCACTCGGGGGAGAAACATCTACTAAATTATAATCAGAGAAAAGTTTCGAGAAAAAAGAACCCAATGGATCTGTAAGGGATTTTGTACCCCAGATTTCTGAGGCATTTAGAGTAAGATTAAGATCCTCTGCTAAGATAAGATTAGGCAGAGAAATGAGACCTCCCGAAGCTGCAGCATTCCAGAAAGAATCATGATTAAGGTAAGGACCATAGCAGTTTAAAATAGAGAGATTTAGGGAAGACCCCCGGATCGAAGCTTTTAGCAAAATACCAGCAGTAGTATGGAAGGCTTTGCATTTTAAGATTTTCGGATTCCAGCCAGAGAGAATGCCTCCAGAGAGACCATTAGAACTAAGAGCACAAAACTCCCAGCTTGGGAAAAGTTTAGAAAAGGCATAAAGAGCAGGATAAGGACTAGTCATGTTTTCTTGAAAAAGGACAACATCAGGAGAAAGAGCATACAGCAAATGACGGAGACTATTTTGTTTGGACAGACTCCCCAAGCCACGAACATTCAGAGAAAGGATGCGCATTAAGAAACCAGAGAGTCAGGGGTCGAAGCTCTAAGGACTCGATGGGAAGGAGAAGAATGAGATCGCTCTGCTACTTTTAATCTCTCAGATAGAGGAGTAAAAGGAGCCTGGACTGAGTCAGAAGAATCAAGAGTGGGCTTTGTTGTCTTATTCTTCCGTCTAATAGTAACATTCTCGAAACAAATTGAATCTAGAGGAAGAAACGAAGGGGAGAGAGGAGTCTTATCAGAGAAAATACTTAAAGATATTTTTAAAGAAGGATCAGCAAAAGAAGGGGAAGTTGCGGGGCTGATAGATGGCGAACCTGAAGACTGGGGCCTAGTCTGGCCAGAAGTGGAAAGAGGAGGGAAGTCAGCCTCAGAAAACAGAGGAGCGGGGGAAATGACAGTCGAAGGGATAGAAGAAGGTACAATATTTAAAGGAGCAACAAGAGACACTCCAGCGTGTTTTGGAGCTAAGGGAGGGCAAAGAGCAATGGCTGAATGGGGAGGCTCCTGAATCAGAGAGTCAGTCACAGGAGGTTCCAATAGGTCGGGCTCCTTTGGAGGTATACAGGAAGGAGTAATGTCAGGAGACAAAGAAGCCTTTCTGCTACTAATCACTGAGTCAATTAAGTCCAGATCAAGGTCTGACACTTCCCCAAATAAAGAAATAGCATTTTTCAACTGACCAGAAGAAGAGACATTTTGGATCGGAGTTGAAATATCCTTTGAGGGCGAAAATATAGGAGAAGGGACAAAGGAGTCATTCAAAGAGCGCTTAACAGGCCCACGACGAAAGGAAGGATAGCCATGGTGCAAATGACCTGTCTCTCTACACACACTGCATCTAAAGGGAATGCCTTGAAAGTCCAAGCGTTGAATAAACAAACGCTCATGACAAAGAATCTCTACTTCAGCTGGAAGGCCTTTAGTAATATCAATTTCAACTAGAATTTTTTCCTTTCTTTTATCATAGGAGTTCATGAAATCATCCTCTAAAGCCACAAACCTACCAATAGTGTTTCCAACACCTTCCAATAGAGATTGATTCTAGAGCGGGAAAGGAATCCCTGGGAGAATGGCCCACAGATGGCGTTTTTTCACTCTTTCTCTTACAGGATCGAATTTTACATGCCAACGATCCAACACTAACGAGCCATTACCCACTCTCCATAAATGGCTTAGAACCTCAGTGGCATGTGAGTCTTCTAAGAAGACAAATACAATCCAACCCCGAACCAACACGCTGATAGTTGGAACATAAGATAGAAAAGGTTTCCAAAACTCAGAAGCCCATGAAACCCAATCTTTTTTTTCCATGGAAACATATTCCAGCCTACCAATTAAAGCTCGACGACTTAAAGCTTCCACCCTATCCATATAAATATCTTTGCCAACCACAAAGCGAAGTTTTCCTTCCAATGTCTTGTAGGCCTTTGCCTTTCTTCGTCTCTGGAATCGAGTAGGACCATGTTCCACACTAGGGTCAGGAGACCCATCATAGTTCTCCACCATCAGAAACAAGGTAAAAGCTTCCGATAAAAATAGTCCACTAAACAAAACAGTAACTCATCAAATGCAGATGATCTAAGATCAGACCCTGGGTATGTGAGCAGCAGAAGGAAAGGATTAAATAATAATTACCATGCTGGGAAACCTCAGATATCAATACTAGTACAAAAATGAGTAATCTATATATAATAGACGGACAGACTAACTCCAAAAAACTGAAAACAATCCAGGAAGCCAAATCGGTTCACACTAGATTAGAAACTCATCAAATGTAGAATATGGAATCAGGCAGAAATAACCTCTGATATCAGAACCGGCACAGGAATGAACAATCTACATATAATAGATGAACAGAAAAACCCCAAATATACCGAATACAATCTAGAAAGCCAAGTCTGTCCACAACAGAATAGGACCTCAAAAGCTAGCAAACATCCCCAAACAAAAAATCTACGCAACAGGAGGGATAGATATCAATAATCTAAATGTTAAGACGCAGATATCAAATAGAAAACCACCTAATAGAAGAATTTTCGAGCCTCAAAATTTACAGAATACAATCCATAGTGCCAGATGTGCCGCAATCAATAGCAGAGATCAAATACAGTCAATATCATAATGAGAAACTCAGATATCAGACTGGCACATATGCTAAGAATAACTCCAACAGACCTTCATGTGAAATACAGATACCATACCAGCATAGATAGGGGCATCCCCAATAAAAGAAAGATAGTTGTACCCCCAATAATATCAACTCAATCCAGAAACCAAGCTGGTAGAGAAGGACAAGCACAAATGGATACAATCAACAAGAAACCCAAAGAAATACGAAGCCAGAAAGAGAGCTAAAATCAGAGGAAGACAGAAAATCAATTCCCAACCCTCAAATCTTTGGCAGATGAGGGCGCAACCCAAAAAGCACAACACCAAAAATGCCAAGGGATAAACCCTAGAAACAGAGACTGTTTCAAGTAAAGATGGTGGATGCGCAAGGTAAAACCCTCAATCCGAGCCCTTAAATATTTGGTCGATGAGGGCGCAACCCAAACATCACAACACCCAAACCGCCAAGGGATAAACCCTAGAGTCAGAGACCGAATCGAGAGAAGAGGGCAGATACGCAAGGTAAAACCCTCAATCCGAGCTTTTAAGCTATCAAAATAGGGGGAGTTACTGAAAGCAAAGACTAATCCCAATGCCAAGAAACATAGCAATCACTCCCTGTAAGGGCCAATGCTAGCAGCGATGACAAACCCATAATCCAAAAAATAAATACCAGCCCATAACCAAGTTCGGGCATAAAAAAAACACACAACCGGGGGACCAACCCCAGTCAAAGAAAAGAGGTTTATACGCTGGGTAATAACAACATTAAACCCTAAGGAATCAGACCGAGAGACGACAAATTAAACAAACTTAATAGTCAACCCCTAAAAAATGCCACATCCCGACAGACACAATCAAAAGGAGCAATTAACTGCACAAGGACAGCCAGCTCCTCCATATCCGAAAGTAACAGTACGCCATCCAGACATCAATAAAAAAGGTGACAGAAAATTGAAAAATACTTCCCACTTCTTTTAAACTGGTTGGTACTAGTCCTCGATTATGAGGAGGGACTCCAGTTGCCGGGAGCGGCTGACGTAGAAATCAAACAGTCCAATAAATCCAAGGCAAATACCACTGGTAGGGTGACGGAGAGAAAGGCCCGGCCCAAACCCAACAGTAAAGCAAAATCGAAAAAGGGTAAGACAGACTCTCCCGAGGAACCCAGAAAACAAAGAAAGACAGAGTGAAATAACAGGTATCCTTATCTACCAGGAGCCAAAACAATATAAGACAGGTTGTGAGATACCTGTTACAGTAGCGGCCAGTACCCCGTTGGAGCGCAGATAGCATAGACATCCTTTCTGATACTTGTGAAAGCGCCGCCCTGCAATCTGCAAAACCCTCGCTCGCCCATCGCTCAAGAATAGTTGAACACACACATTCGTACTTATGAAGGGAAGAAAACCACAACAAATTGTTATTGGTAAATCCCAACTAGAAAGCCATGAAGATATAAAAAACAGGTAAACCCAACAAGAATTTGCAATGACGTATCTATACAATGCATAGGAAGATTAATTGTTACTAAAGGGAAAAGCTATCAGTAACATATTTATATTTATTCTTATCATAAACTATTAACTTCCAATTGATAAGACTAATTCTTCTATTTCCAAGTAAAAGTACAGTTTATGTAAATAAAGACTGTGTAGAAAATAATTGATAACATTTACCTACTAATGTCAATTAGTACTATGAGTAATATTCTGTATTAACATGCTATTTGCACAGTCTATTTCTGATAACATGTCTGCAACAATTTAATAATCTTTATAGAAAGCATCTATCTATTAACAAGTAACATTTCACTACTCTGAAAACATAAATATTCATTTCATTTATAATCCTATCATATTTCATTTACTTAAAAAAACTACCTGTGCTAGAGTACGATCTGGATTACTCCAGATGGGGAAAAACACAGGTAGGATTTATCTTTCATCACAGTACAGATTTAATCTAGAATATCTAAGAGGTTTTAACATAGCATATCATAACATCATGCATTTACTGATCATACATAGAGATAAATTATAACACAAAAAAAAAGATAATGAAACCTGTCTTTAAAGCTGGATGACAACAACAATGGGAGGTCGTTCCTCCCTACCAACTCCTGGAGAGCACTCAAACAGTGACTTCTCGGGACCCCTGAGCCTGATCTGGTCTGCTTGGCTAGAACTAGGTGGAGCAATCAACAAAGTACCAGTCCTGAGACTCAATACCAACTCTGCATACTGCAGTAAGATCTTTCAGCTACAAAGCTGTACTAGATCAAATTCATGTAGTTTACTCCTCAAACACCTTCCTTCAATTTCCCTTTCCCAATAAATTCCTTGAAGTGCATTCACCTGAATGATTCTTCTCCTGGAATGAGCAGCCTTAGCTCTCTACATTGGGCACTTTTAATAAGATTGCCTAGGTCTTTTTGGGTTAGTTGTCATTAATTGAGCCACCTGCTCTGATCCCACTTTCTTGGGGGATCATGACCCCAAATGTAGGGAAGTTTCCACCTCCAACATAGGAAGTGTTTGAGGATGCTTCCACTTGTTTTTTTGCTCTCCACCTAGTTCCTTCCACCACTTGACTAGTAACACTCTTTTTAACAGCTCTCCTAGGCTGTTGTCTTCACTTTTATTTATTAAAAATTAAATATTCAGAATTACATTTCACATCTTTAACTCTGCTGAGTCATCAGTTTCCACTTAGCATTAAATTTAACATAATGTTTGGGAATAATATCAAAATAAGACAACATTATTTTACAAAATTGGGGCATGTGACAACATTAGTGATCCTTTTTAAACCGAATGTTTTTCATAGTTTGGTACGGACTGACCTACCAATGAAAACCCCTACAGGTTGGAGCGACGTTCTCCTTGATGCGGTGGGGTAATTGGCAAGACTTTCTGGGGTAAATGGAAGAAACATCTATTCTGTTGGGGAAGGATGCGTATTGATGAAAGAAAGATGCGCTATTGCTGGAGGAGTCTGCAACCAAGTCTTCTACGGTCTTCCTAGCTAGCTACATAAGCTCTTCAGCCGCATAGATGTACAATATATATCAGTGATCTGGTAAGTTTGAGATTCTCTTAAAATATAGGTTGGATATGAAGGTGTGATTTATAGATTTGATTTCCATTGATTTTTTTCCTTTAAAAAACGTTTTAGATCCCAATGATTTCATTTCTTTGGAAATGAATATGATCCTACATGCAATTTTATTTTTCTTCTGAACTGCGATTTCCCTTTTGATTTAGATATAGATATAAAACTGAGTTTGTTTCCTACAATTATTTTCAATTCAAATCTATATATAAAACCCAGTTTGTTTCCTACGATTCTTTTCGATTTAGATCTGGATATAAAATTCATTTTTATGCCTATGATCTAGTTCGATGATTTTATTCCTATGTTTGATGGATCTATATGTTATCGTCATGGGTTTGGATCTATTGTTGAAACTTAGTAAACACCTGCATTTTTATTTTATGTTCTTGATAGTTTTCTAACAATAGCAAGCTTCCCAATTTAAAGTTGTTTATCATACCACACCATTGGATCTGATATAAACGCTTTGAACTGAGAGAAATAAAGATGCAGCGAGAAAACAGAGTAGCCTACCTCGGCTCTTTCTACCTACTTTTTTTTTCCACCGCATTACCACCTGTCTTGCAAGAGTTTTTGAACAACTATTTAGGATGGGGATAGGATGTGTTCTTAACAACAATATTTTGTCATTCCCTAAAAATTTCAATACCTTTCCTTCATCCATGGGTGACTCGGACCTTGCACTCAACAAAATCCAAAACTAACCGATGAACATTCTTGAATTGATTGGGTTGTGTGAAACCAGCAAAACCAACTGACGAACATGTAATAAATAATAAATATCATTTATGCTTAAATCGTGTTGTAATGAGCTAGAAATATAATTCACCATGTTCATTTTACTGTGATCTTGAAGGACATTTCTGTGTGTTAAGAGGAAGCACCTTTTTTATAGCTTACATTCAAGTTCAATCGATCTTAACAAAAATTCAATAGGGTCAATCAATATGTAAAGGTTAATAAATATGATCATTTAAAATGGTCAGTAAAAACGCTAGGGTAAGTTGCAACCCTCTAGATTATAAAAATGGTCATTTTAACTAGTAAAGGCGGTGGTCCATCCATCTTTCTACTCACTGGCTATTGTTTGAAGAGTTGTCATGAATGTTATAATTTTGTTTGGACTTACTAATATGAGGGTCGAGAGATTTATTAGTTGGATATATATATTATCATGAGAGCTTTAGTATATCTATAATATAGATTTACGAACCTATCCTTGAAATGAAATATGTAACTTATAAATGAATATGGTGTAAGTATAAAGTTTGTTATCATAATGAAATAAATACTTCAAAATTATCCAAAAGATTAAACATGGGTTTTATTGTTATCAAAAATGGATTTGTTGTTTAGGGTGGTAAGTGATATATTTTAACCATGTAGAAACATTCCAAAAACATGAAGTGAAGTATTAATATCCTATTAATACTTCGATATTAATACTTGGAGATAAATGATATCAACATGAAGTATTATGTTATTATACTCTTTAATGGCAAATTGGTTTCACAATTATAATAAGCATGATAGTAAATAGTTACTTTGCCTGCTAAAGGAAACCAATGCCGAAACCGTAACGAAATAAGGTTACCTAGATATTGTGATATCATGGAATAGAGGAGTGTGTCATGTAGCCTATTTGTTATGGATAACGCAAGACGATGGTTTAGTCGTAAGTAATGGTTAACATTTTTTATGATGCCAAGGAATGCTAAGTATCGTAATCTTAGGTAAAGTATACCATTTTGATATCTTAACTTGGAACTTGAAGAATTTTTGCTTTTATAACCTTGAATCTTAGTGGATTTGTCACCCAGTTCGAAGGTGGCTTTAGACGAATCAACATACATCAAATGCATCCTTTGGTTGGGAGGAAAGCCCTATAGACATGCTCTCAGTCGCCCAAGAAAGTATGTTCGTAAATGTGGATAGATAAGTTTCTTTGAGTCACAAGGATCCTAATTTAAGTGAGGTACTTGCTAGTCATTTTGTTTTAATAAGATGTTAATGCAATTCATGTTTTACGATGAAGTTGAAAGACTGAAATAAAAATGTGACTATTCTTTCCTTATAGAACATCGATATATACTAAATTTGTTATGCTTTCATACGTATTTAATGTGCAAAATTAGTTCAAAGGATGTTTCAGGTTAGACTTCAAAGCAAATGTTTATGCAAGGAATTAATCATGCTAATGATCTGGTGAGAGATGAGAAAGGAAGAATACAATCGAATTAATGCAATCCTATATTTAAGGTATAAGTTCTTACCGTTATTCTTGTACTAGTATGGCCATTAGTATAGTCATGTTGTCAGCTGATTAGTGGAACTTAATCAAATTGAATTATAGTTTTCTTATATGAATAGATGAAAATGATGGTAATGTTTATGATTATGTGTTTATACACCCCCAAGAGACTAACATCGTTGAATTGTTTAGATATAGTAAAAGTGAAAAATTTACACTATTTTCTCATAATTTACATTGGGGAATTTGGGTACATTACATATGGTATTAGAGCACTGGTTACAAACACTCGAGATTATTTGGGCTCAGTCGGAGAAAAAAAATATAAGTTAGTTGAACACGCAAATGGATTTCACCTATAAATGCAAGCATAAAAATTTCAGTACCAAGGATCAAGAAGAGGTAACCGACAAGTCATCTTTTGAATTGCAAGTAAGTATGTTCCACTTGCTGAAGGCATTATAATGGCTTAGCATTGTCTATATGTGAGCATCATATATGTTTCATTATATATCTAAATGATCTTTTATGGGTAAATACTATTCAATGAATATCTTCACATACTCTACAATCAGTTTCATTTAAGTACAATAAATTAATCGAAAAAAGTTATAATTAGGTTCTTGCAAAGTCATCCTAGTTGGGAAGGTAAAGTTTATATGCTAAATTGAGAAACTCTCCTAAATATGTTGAGTTGGTAGTTCGATTTAAATTGTTTATTGCATTTCTCTATGTTTCTTGTTGTTCTGAGAGTGGATACCTTTCAGTTTCAATAATCATTTTACTTGAATGAGCACAATTGATACATTCTGTTGAATTTATATAACTAGTTTAATATGATTGACCTGATTGCCACAATTGCCAAGGATGAGATTTTGATGGATAGTCTAAGCAATTACTTGTATCTGTTCAAAGATCCATTAAGTTTTTTTATTAAAGGAAGAGTCAATGAGAATACAGATCTAATTGATGCATTTAATATTCTTTTAGTTATGAAGGAAGCATAGTTATGTTGCTGTTAGGATTTTCTTTAATACCAATTCTATTACAAGGGTATCAATTGGGAATTATAGGTTTGTTACATAGGAACAACTAATGTTCCACAAGAAGTATAGCCTTGCTAAACCAAGGTATATAGGTTCTTTTAAAACAAAGGAATTAACTTTAATTGGTTTACTTGGACATTCTACTAGTGTGAGGTTTTCTATGACTAGGAAATTGTCAAGTTATAAAGGAGAATAATTCGTAGGAGTCTCCTAGTTTCATTCTGGTATGTGATTGTATAGGATAAGTGATTATAAATGTGTGACATTAAAACATGCTTGTACCCTTGCTTGCCAATTCAAAAAAAGGATAATGGTTATAATTACTTAAAAGTATACATGTGTATTCTAAGTAGTTCATAGGATGGTTATGACGAAATTGCATGATTTCCTTTTATATATTTCTTATTTCAGTGATCGTTACTATGGATGTTAGGATAATTCGAGTGGTTTTTATAAAGTTTATACTCTAATGTGATCGAGATTTATGAGATAGACGTATATGCATGGATACCTTAAAAATCTATTTCACTTTGATATATGGATTCATGAGATATTGCATGTAATACTAATATGTGTTATTACAAGTAAACTTGTACCTTGGCATATGAACGCCATATAAAAATGATATATGTGGTCACCCTTGTCAAGGTTTGTGGTCATCTTTATGCAAATATATATGCATGCAATTGTTGTTACTTACATAGTGTTAGTGTTTACATAGAAAAGAGGTTATCTTGAATTTTATTTTAGTGGTCAAGAAATCTATTGCAGTTCTCTTTGTAAACAATGCACATATATATTTCCCCAGAAATTAATGTACGAAGAAAATTATTTTGTATCTTGTTGAACCACGATGTAAGGATGAAAAGTAGGAACCAAAAGAGGATGTTTATTTCAGATGATCGTGTAGTAAGAAGGATGATTTCTTATTATTATGCTTAGGGAAAAGATTTATTACAAAATTTTATTTTTGTTATACAAAGTGGTACTAACAAGTGAACTTGGTAGATGGTCAATATTCTTTTGAATTTGATGAAATCCGAGAGCGTAATACATTATGCATGGTAAGAATATGAATAAATATCAAGGAATCATGAATAGATATATTAAAAAAAATGAGTAAGAAAACAGGTAAACCTATTGGACATTATTTTGTTGCATGTTGTAATTATCAAATATGCAATAAACAATAAATGATTGATGTTAAAAAGAACTTTCTTGGACTCAAGCATGAAGTATTGAGGGGAAAGGAAACTCTTTTATGAGTGAGCACCAAGTGGAAAAATTGAGGATACAGCTCTACTTTGCTAAAGTAACTTTTCTTGGACTCAAGTAGGAGGCTGGGTGGAAAAGCAATTCCTAGACTCAAGCGAGGGGTCTTGAGGGGGATTGCGAGAGAGTCTTTGATATCAATGGAAAAACCTAGGAACCAAGTTTGACATATGGAAAACAGGATGATGTTTGATGTTTTTGAGGGGAAAACTTTTGACTAGCAATCAAAATGAAGAGTAACCTCAAAGTTTAGCTTTTAAGTCCAATTGGTGTTAGCAAATTGAGAGAGAGTTATGTGTTCAATAGAGAGATGATAAAGATGCAAACTCAATGGAGAGTTTGTTGATCAACAAAAGTGTTGTTGAAAGATGTTCAACTTCATGATGAAACAATTAAACACATATTAACGATTTTCTTAATAACTAGACTCTTGAGTGTCTTGATGTGTAAGTGTTATGATACTTAAGTAGGAAAAATTCCCTCAAGGGCGAGGGTGAATGGTAAAATTTTAAAAAAAGGGTTACTGCTTGAAATTATGTGGAATAGATGACGCTAACTTGTGAATGAAATAAGTGTCTATCTCGAATTGAGGATTAGTTAAAGCATCTAAGTACTGGATGTAAAAGATGTCCTCCAAAAAGATAAGTAGATGAGAATCACTTATGAATTCTTGTGAAGGTAATCTTGTATTAGATCTTCTTATGAGGATAAAAGCACAAACAAAGGATAAAATATTTTTAGTGAATTGCAAATGTTGTGTTGCAGAAAGGACTTGTTTTTTACGTTCTAACTTGGATTATGAATTAATGACATGTTATTGAATAAATTTTGGAAGATCTGGTTTTTTTTACACAAAAGTGTAGGTTATGAAGGATAAAAGCATGTGGAAATCATGAAAGATTGAATATTATCAAAGAAAATATGAAATACATCGAGAACCAAGCATTAAGGACCTAAAGGGGAAATGAACACAAATCTTGGACGCATATGTAACACCGAGGACGATGTTAATTCTAAGGGAGGAAGTATGTAACATCCCCTTAGAGCACGACCGGAAAATGTGAAGTGTAAGTAAAAGGCACTGCAAGTACAAATACCAGCTTATCAAAATTTTGATGGAATTGGTAATGTTAGGTGGTTGAAAGTGTTGCACGACCAAAACGATGATTTGGGGACGAATCCACTAAGCAGAAAAGGGGTATAAGTTGAGCGAATCCCTGGGATTAGGTAAATATTTCTTGAGGTCATCATGGTCTTGGAAACATACCAAAAGTAAGCCGATGGAACTTGTTGTTGATGTTATATTTACAAAGAACTTGTAAAGGATGTTTAGGAGAAATAAAAACTCCACAAGAAAGAGGTTACTCCCACTTCACAATAAACAAAAGTATATATATATATATATTGAAAAAAAAACTTGAGATATATATATTGGTTATTACATATTATATATATAGAACATTAATTATATATATATATATATATATATATATATTGAAAGAACCTTAAGGTATGTATTGGTTAGTACATATTATATATATATATATATATATATAGTGTAATGGAATCATAACATTATCATATATATGCATTTTTGTTAACCAGAAAGAAAACACAAATAACTTGTTGATACCAATGAAAACAACGCGTGACAGTTCTGGAAACACTACCATAAGTAGTTAGAGGAGAGGACGTTATGAAAGGAATGTGAAGAGGATTGTACTATTTATTGAGAAGAAAACGTGGTATTCGAATCTCACCACTTGGCATCCGAAGTGGACATTGTTTATCCATTTTAAACTGAACATTTTTCATAGTTGGGTACGTACTGATCTACCGATGAAAACCCCTACAAGCTGGAGCGGTGTTCTCCTTGACACTATGGGTTAAATGGAAAGACATTGTGGGGGTAAATGGAAGACATATATATTTTGCTAGGGAAGGATGCATATTGCTAAAAGAGATATGCATTATTGTTGGAGGAGTTTGCAACCAAGTCTTCTGTGATCTTCCTAGCTGGGAACATAAGCTCTTTGGCTGCATACATGTACAATACATATCAGTGATCTGGTAAGTCTGAGATTCTCTTAAAATATAGGTTGGATCTGAAGGTGTGATTTATAGATTTGATTTCTAGCAATTGTTCTCCTTTGAAAAATGTTTTAGATCCCAGTGATTTCGTTGCTTAAGAATTGAATATGATGCTACTTGCAATTTTATTTTTCTTATGAACTGCGATTTCCCCTTCGATTCAGATCTAGATATAAAAACCAGTTTATTTTCTACAATTCTTTTCGATTCAGATCTAGATATTAAACCCAGTTTGTTGCCTACAATTCTTTTCGATTGAGATCTGGATATAAAATTCATTTTTATGCCTGCGATTATGTTCGATGATTTTATGCTTGCGTTTGATAGATCTATATGTTATCATCACGGGTTTGGATCTATTGATGAACCTTAGTAAACACCTGTGTTTTTATTTGATGTTGTTGATATTCTCCTAACAATAGAAAGATTCCCAATTTAATGTTGTTTATCATACCACACCATTGGATCTGATATAAACGCTTTGAACCGAGAGAAATAGAGATGCAGCCAGAAAATAGAGTATCCCACCTCGGCTCTTTTTACCTACTTTTGTTTCTCGATGTGTTACCACCTACCTTGAAAGAGATTTTGCAAAACTAGTTAGGATTAGGGATAGGATTTGTACTTAACAACAATCATTTTTCATTCCCTAGAACTTTCAATACCTTTCCTTCATCCATGGGTGACTTAGACCTTGCACTCAACAAAACCCAAAACCAACTGACGAACATTCTTGGCTCGATTGGGTTGTGTGAAACCATCAAAACCAGCTGACGAACATGTAATAAATAATAAACATGATTTACAATTAATTTGTGTTGTAATGAGATGGAAATATAATTCACTGCGTTCATTTTACTACGATCTTGAAGGATATTTCTCTGTGTTAAGAGCAATCACCTTTTGTATAGCTTACATTTGGGTTCAATCAATCTTAACAAAAAGTCAATAGGGTCAATCAATATGTAAAGGTTAATAAATACGATCAGTTAAAATGGTTAGTCAAAACGCTAGGGTCAATTGCTACCCTCCAGATTGTAAAAAGGGTCATTTTAACTAGTAAAGGCAGTGGTCCATCCAACTTTCCACTCACTTGGCTATCATTTGAATAGTTTCCATGAATGTTATAATTTTGTTTGGACTTGTTAATATGAAAGCCGAGAGCTTTAGTAGTTGGATAGATATATTATCATGAGAGCTTTAGTATATGTATAATAGAGACTTACAAACCTATCCTCGAAATGAAATATGTAACTTATAAATGAATAAGGTGTAATTAAAAAGCTTGTTATCATAATGATATAAATACTTCAAAATTCTCCAAAAGCTTAAACATGGGTTTTATTGTTATCATAAAAGGATTTGTTGTTTAGGGTGGTAAGTGACATATTTTAACATCCTAAAAACATGAAGTGAAGTGTTAATATTCTATTAATACTTCGATATTAATACTTGGAGATAAATGAGATCAACATGACATATTATGTTATTATACTCTTTAATGGAAAATTAGTTTCACAGTTATAATAAGCATTATAATAAATAGTTACTTTTCCTGCTAAAGGAAAGCAATGTTGAAACCATAATGAAATAAGGTTACCTAGATATTGTAATATAATGGTATAGAGGAGTGTGTCATGTAGCCTGTTTGTTATGGATAACACATGACGAGGGTTTAGTCGTAAGTAATGGTTAAAATTTGTTATGACACCAAGGAATGCTAAGTCTCATAATCTTAGGTAAACGGTATACCATTTTGATATCTTAACTTGGAAACTTGAAGATTTTCTGCTTTTATAACCTTGAACCTTAGTGGATTCGTCACCCAACTCAAGGGTGGCTTTAGACGGATCAACATATGTCAAATGAAGCATGTGGTTGGGAGGAAAGTCGATTAGAGGAAATTTGAGGTCTAAAATGGGCCTCCTAGGGAAAATAATAAAATAATAGTTATTAATTTTGGAGGAAGAATGAAAAAAACTACTTTTTTGTTCATATTTTCGACATATCCCCCTGTGTTTTTACTCAAATTCTGAGCGGGAGAGCTCATTTGATGCAGAATTTAATTCCTCATCCAACGAGTACCCACACTGCATACTTTTGACAGACCTTGATACCCCAAAAACAAGAATTACCTGAAAAATGTGATGATGACATCATCATCACTTTTTTTCAGGTATTTATTATTTTTGGGGTAGAGCGGTCTGTTAAAAGTATGCATTGTGGGTACTCATTGGATGTGGAATTAAATTCTGCATCCAACAAGCTCTCCATCTTGAAATTTGAGTAAAACCACAGAGAGATGTCAAAAATATGAACAAAAAAGTAGTTTTCTTTTATGACAAATATGTGAATTCAACCATTATGGTTGACTCATTTTATTGAAATTGGTTCTTGAATTCCAACTCACAAAACTTATTGTTGGCATGTTTTCTTATAAGGCTTATTTTAGACCCCAAATTTCCTCTAATGCAAAGACATGCTTTCAGTCGCCCAAGAAAGTATGTTCGTAAATGTGGATAGATAAGTTGCTTTGAGTCACAAGGATCCTAATTAAAGTGAGGTACTTGCTAGTCATTTTTTTTTAATAAAATGTTAATGTGATTCATGTTTTATGACGAAGTTAAAAGAGTGAAATAGAAATGTGCTTATTCTTTCCTTACAAAACATTGATACTATACTGAATTTGTTATGCTTTCATATGTATTTAATGTGCAAAATTAGTTCAAATGATGTTTTAGGTTAGACTTCAAATCAAATGGTTATGCAAGGAATAAATCGTGTTAATGATTCGGTGAGAGATGAGAAAGGAAGAATACAATAGAATTAATGTGATTCTATATTTGAGGTATAAGTTCTTACCATTATTCTTGTACTAGTATGGTCATTAGTATAGTCCTCTTATCAACTACTCAGTGGAACTTAATCAAATTGAAATACAGTTTTTTTATATGAATAAATGAAAATGATGGTAATGTTTACGATTATGTGTTTATTCACCCTCAAGAGACTAGCATAGTTGACTTGTTTATATATAGTAAAAGCAAAAAATTTACCCCATTTTCTTAGAATTTACATTGAAGAATTTGGGTACATTACACTGACCGTGCCCTTACCTATAATCTTGGTTGATTCATTGTATCCAAAATTAACATTGCCTCCTCTTTCTTCTTTAAAATTAAAGAAAATTCCCTTATCTCATTTCAGATGTTTGGAAAACTTTCTATCAATATACCATTGACCTTTGTTTCTCTGCGCATGTAGGGCGACGCTGCATCCTTAATGACTTGACTGATTAGACCTTTTTTCCATATTTTTCTTGAGTTTTATTTAACATGACAACTTCCAGTTGATTTGATCAGTGAAAATTTATTTTCACAATCCTTGGTCATATGTGTGTGATTGCCACATTTTTGACACTCACATTATGCACTTACAGGACTGAAGGGATTTAAATATCCTTTTGAGGCTTCTAATTATATTTCCAAATAATTCCTTATCTAGGAGAACCTATTATATTTAGGATAGTTACTTAAACGAGCTCTGTAGTTAATGCTTTGCGACGAACTTTTTGGTTCCACAAATATGACATTTTGAGGAGGGGACATCTTTCTTTCATAATTTTGATCTCCTTTTGGAATTAAATTTTTGACTACGTTTGCATATCTTATATATTATGCTTCTGTCTTATAAGATAATTTTCTCTGATTTTTTATAGTTCCTTATGAAGTCCCAATGTCCTAGCTGGAATTTTTTCTAGAAGTTTGGCTGATTGTTTTCCTTATGTAGTTCTGTTGTAATCTCACAGATCACATAAGGTTACCAATAATACACATATAGAATCATATAAACATACAAAGACAAAAGACAAGAACAGATAGTAGAATAATAGATATTATTATAGAATCAGATAAGGGTCCATACATATACAAAAACTGAACCAAGTTCTTAACTGGCTCAATAGCCTATTATATATGATTACAAAATGGTTATGAGTAACTACTTGTTGGTTCAGTCAACTGACATGACCTTTGGAGATCGACCTAATCTCTGATTAGTCGATTAACTCGACTTGTCGGCTCACCAACTAGCTCCTCCAACATCTCCCCTAGGAACAAAATATTTCTTCATCCCAAAGAAATAGGGGAGGTACAAAAATATTCCTCAAGTAGCTTCCTTTTCATTGTTCTGTATTCATGGGTTGTGCACTCTAATAGATGGTTTCCTTTGTACACATACTTCGACTATGGATTCTGCCGAAATGGCCAGTTGGTGTTGAAAATATTCCCAAATGCGTAGAGCTCTCTTGATGTCTATGGTTAAGGTGGTAATGCTAGATAGAGTCACCATTTTCTCCTTAATTGAGAGTTATACTAGATTGTTCATGTCTGGCCCCAAAAATTGGACTTTTTCATCTGCTGTGTCCTTCAATATTTTCATTTGTGGACAAATTGTGTCCAGTTTTTTGATGCTGGAAAGAGCTTGGTTTACCCACTAATGAGATTGTCTCTATAGCTTCTCTAGTTTCATTGTTTCCAATACAATCTGGTCATGTATTGTGCTCTTCATTGTTTCATCAAGACCTTGTTGATTTTCTAGTGTCTTGATATGTTCACGGGTTTTTTGAGGCTATTGAAAGACTTGGCCATAATGGGTGTACCAGTTACGTAGTACTTCTTCTGTAATAGCTGACTCCTCCATATGTTCTTGCAGTATCTTGTGTACTTCTGAAAATGTTGTGTACTGCTGTCTTAATAACACAGATGTTTCTTCTTTTTGCTATTCCTTCTTGGTTTGCAGCTGTGCTTGAAGGTTCGACACGATGCTTTTGAATAGTTGGTATGGTTTCTCCAATGGTTTGTCGTTTTCGGTATCTTCTGGTCCTGGTATGACTATCTGTGTTAAAGTCCTGCATTTAGTCAAGAATTAAACTTGTTCTGTCTTTAGTTTTTCAATTCGTTCTTGTCTTGTTAGGTTTCTTGTTGATGTTTCTTTGGTGAGTTCTCCCAAGAGTCAGTCCAACTCTCCATCTCTTAGCTTTGGTGTTTTGACTACAAAAAATTATCCTAACTGTTGAAGGTGGATAACGGTTGGTACCTGATGTGGCTGGTGGTGGTTTTTTTTCTTTTTCTCTTTTCTTTTGCTCTTATGTTTAGAGTTATGGACCACTTATGACCCTATTGGTGTTGATGTTGGCTACTACTGTGGTGTTTGTTTCTCTTCATTCGTTGGATTCTCAGTCAACTGAACTTCTGTTGCAGTAGGATTAGTTTGCTGAATTTCCTAAATGGGGTTTGTGGTTTTTTGTGATTCCAATGGTGGTGAAAATGGTGGTTCTAGATTATGAGGAGATTTCAGTGCTGGTGGTGGTGAATGGTTCGGAGTTAGAGGGGTGGTTGGAAGATGACTTGTAAACATGGGGTTTTTGACTTCTGGTTGTAGGTCTACAGGGTTGTTGATTCCTTCATCTTCCATGAGGTTGTCGATTTCTGTATCTAGTGCTGCTTGATTATTACCTTCAAGGGAAAGTAATCCCCTATCTACCTCATTGACCGAAAGGTTTTGGAAGGTTGGTGTAAATGATGAAATGTGGCCCTGCGACTACGGTGGATGTCGTGTTGGGATTGCGAATGTATGATGATTTGATAAGTCTTATAACTGATGGTGGTGATGAAACTTGGTCGGTTCGTGGAGTGAGACTTTGTCGAGAAGATATTGAATTGACAATTTTATGGGTGGTGGTGATCTGTTGGGCTTTAAGGAATAGATTTGGAAGATTGTTGATAAATCGTTGAAGTTCAACATCTTTGTCAATTTTTTCCTTTAAGGGTTCCAAGGATAATTTTGCTGTAAATTGGTGATATGGCCATGGTTGAATATGGTGTTATTCTAGTCAGAGAAGGTCTTGGTGAGTCTCAAGTTAGATCAATAGGATTTATTTTGGGTGGGGTAGCAGTTCTTACCTTTTTAAGCCTTCCTTTCTTTTCTCCTGATTCGACAAACTTCTTGAATTGGGTCTCAACGGATACCTTGTTTATTGTAGCATCCTCTAAGATGTTGGCAGCAGTAGCAAGTAGTTCTTCCTCATCTTTTGACTCCTTGGTAAGATGATTTTGCACTTCCCGCTTCCCTTTTTCTTGAGTTCCTTTCTTTTTCCTTGATGTTGATATTTCCTTAGCTAATTTCTTCAAATTTTCCTTTGTCGTGGCATATTATAGGTTGTATGATTGAGTTTCTTCATCTATCTATTTTTCTCCTTTCTCCTGTTGTTGAGTCAGGACTATAATGCTTTTTTCTGTCGGTGTTACATCTTATTGTCTAGTCGGTACATTTTCAATTTGGAGCAGGTTTTTCTCTTCTGTCGTACTGTCTTCTGAAGTGAAAGTACTAATATGAATGTTGAATTCATAGTATTCCTCCTTCTCCTGGTCAGTCAATGGTTCTATAATGAGTGGATTACTTTCTTTTGCAGCCTCCAGTATGGTGATGTTGGTTTTGGACTTCCTAGACAACTCTGTGAAGATCTCCTTAACTGTTGGGTAGTATTCGAGTGGCTTTTCCTTTCTTGTTGACCCTTTTTTGTGCCATACTGCTGTGTGGTTGAGCTCTAGTTGGATATGTGTTGTAGGAGGCAGACATCTTCAGATGTTTTGAGGAACCCTCCATCTAGCTATTCAGACTTTCAGATTTTGAAACCAGTGTTCCAGGAACAATTTTCTTTCTTCTTATTCTAGTGGGGTTCTAGCCATTGAAAAAGGATTAAAGAGCCACATATGAAACCTAGATGGATCCAAGAAGTCTTTATGCCCAAATGGACATAGGTGGTACATAGCTATCCATATTAAGAGTGATGGGAATCTAATTATTGCACTTGATTCCTGGCACTTCTCATAGATGGATTTGAGCATGCCAGCCATATATTGAGCCCAACAGTATATATTTCCTATGCTTTCTATGTAGTCGATAGCTTCCAGCATATCGAACTTCAAATCGCAGCCACGTCCTATGACAGTCAGGCATGTGGATACAATTTTGGCTAGTATTTTGGGTGTGGTGGCTTGGACTTTCCCGACTATTAACCCTCTTGAGTTTTTCCCTGCCGGTTCCCATTAGTCTTTCGACCAATCCTTCCTTGATGCCTACAGGAACATGGTTGCCTTTGTTGGAAAACCCAATGAGTTTGTAAATGGTTTCGGCTGATATTTCCATTGGTCTGTCGAAGTAGAACTTCCCATTGTGGTACAGGCTGATTATGAATTTTACAATAGTTTTCTTTGTTCCTACAAAAATTGCCATGACAGGTGCATTTAGAAAGTTCATAATGGTTCTATGGTTTACCTTCTCCACTTCCTTTGTCATCCTTGACTTACCTTGGTAAGCCCATTCTTTGATTTCTTCCTAGTGTCGCGCCCATGAAGCTTCTTGCACTTTCACATTTTTAATATTTCGTAACTGTTTCACTAGTGGAATTACGATGGATTCCAACTCTTTTAGTTTGGATTTCATGGATTTGGTTTGTTTTGGGGCCATTTTTTCGATTTTCGATTCAGCTTTCTTCTTAGTTGATTTTCTCATGGGGGTCTAGTAATTCTGTTGCTCTAGATCTTGATGAAATAGTATGTGATCTTTGACCAGTTTAGTATTTATAGGCAAAGAAGATGGTGATCTTGTTAGTGGTGATATTAATGGTGGATTTGATGGTAAAGGATGCTGTAATGAATGCTGATTTAATACACTCTGGTTTCGGTGCTCCCATTAGAGGAAATTTCAACTCAAAATGGGCCTTTTAACTTTTATTCAAATTCCATGTCATCATGTGTTAGCCAATGAAATTGCTTTAAATTTGAAATACCGTATAGGTCTTAAACACTTTTTTAATATAAATTTGGGGATAGGTATCATAAAAAAAACTACTTTTTTTGTTTGTATTTTTGATATATCTCCCCGTGTTTTTACTCAAATTTCGATCGGGAGAGCTCGTTGGATGCAGAATTAAATTCCACATCCAACGAGTACCCACTCGGCATACTTTTGACGCACCCCGCTACCCCAAAAATAAGAAATACTTGAAAAAACGTAATGATGACATCATCATTCCATTTTTTCATGTATTTCTTGTTTTTGGGGTAGCGGGGTCCGTCAAAAGTATGCCGAGTGGGTACTCATTGGATGCGGAATTTAATTCTGCATCCAACGAGCTCTCCCAATCGAAATTTGAGTAAAAACACGAGGAGATATGTCAAAAATACAAACAAAAAAGTAGTTTTTTTCTTTTCTTCCTCCAAAATTAATAAATATTATTTTATTATTTTAACTATTATTTTATTAGTTCATTTTAGGAGGCCCATTTTGAGTTGAAATTTCCTCTAATTTCTGACTGTAGTCATGATGGGTTAATTTGATGTTTTGATCCTCTTGTTAATGATGAAGGTATGGTCGATCTATGGTATGTTGATGGTGAAAATGTTGATTATTGTCAAATGGTACTCTACTATGCCTGTCGAAGTTCATTTTGGTTTTCCTTGATTCTTTTTTAGTTTGTTTTTTTTCTTTTTTCTAGTTTTTCTAGTTTTTTTTAGCAGTTATAAAACCGCTTTTCTTTTTATTTTCTTTTATAGTTTTGGTACCTTTTTAGTTAGGCACAGTTTACCAGCTTCAAAATACCGTGCCCTGTAATGTTCTCAGTTGAACTGATCCATTGGAATTGATTTCTTTGACAATGTAAGTTCCCATCCATTCGGTATGGAGTTTCTTTGGTTTTCTTTTCAGCAGACTATTGTATAGTAATGCAAGGTCTCCGACTGACAAATTCTTATTTTTGATGTTTGGGTCATGCCAAGCCTTTTGTTGTTGCTTCTGAATTTCTTAGTGTTGTATAGCAAGTAGTCATTGTTCTTCTAGTTTGGCTAACTACATTAGTTGGTCCTTTCTTGTGTCTTCGACATTGATATGCAGGATGTCGGCTATCACTGGTGTCTGTTGTCAAAAATGTAAAGGAACGACTGCTTCTTGGAGACTAGTTGAAAGGGTGTTTGGTCGGTTGAGCATTTATATGTTGTTCTATATGCCCAAAATATTGCAGGGATTTTCTTGTCCTAGTCGTCTTTGTCGGTATTGCAAATTTTTCTTAGACCCCTTGTCAATGTTTTGTTGAATGCCTCTATTTCCCCGTTCAACTGAGGTTGATAAGTGTGCTTATGACATGTCATGTTTGACTCCTATTGGTTCCTCCCCCATGTCAATTCTCGACAAGTGGTCGGGTTCAACATTCAATAATCCTGGTGAAACGACTACTTCAAATTCAAATTCTTGGAATATTAATAGCCAACAACAGATTCTCCCATGGTGTAAAGGTCTATTGACAAGGTATTTTAGTGCTTGGTGATTGGTATAGAATATGAAGGGGTTAGCTAGTAGGTAATCTCGATAATTTTGAAGTGAAAATACCATGCCTAATGCCTCCCTTTTTGTGGTTGAGTAATTGTGTTCTGGCTTGTCTAATTTTTTGCTACTGTATATGATTAGGTAGTCCATTCCATCCTCCCTAGGTTCTATTAGAATTTCACCTATTGCTAGGCCTGAAGCATGAATATGCACATGGAATTTGATTGACTAGTTTGGAAATCTAAGAATGGGTGATTTGACTAGTTTTATCTTTAATGTGTCGAAAGATATATCACATTCTTCTACCCAGTCAAACTCCTAATCTTCTCTTAACAGTTCTTCCAATCCGTAAGTCATATCTAAATAGTATCGGATGAATTTTCTGTAATACCCTATATGACCCAATAGTACTCTGACTTGTTTTGGATTAACCGTTGGTTTTAAGTCGACGATAATTTTTATTTTATTTTAAGTAGGTTTCCTATAGGGGTTAAGAATATTCATTTTTTTATATTGAGAGATAATTGAATCTGTCGGCATCGTTCCAACATAAGCCTTAATTACTTACACTGGTCTTTCAGCATGGAACAGATCGTCCAATCGTCGAAGTATACTTCCATTGTTTTATAAATGTATTCTTGAAATGTTTTGACAACTATTATTGAAAACATTGTAGGTGCATTCTTGAGACCAAAAGGTGGAAATACAATGCCATATGCCGATGAGATCTTAAATGAAGTCGTAAGACATGAATGCACTCATTTACAGATGGATTCTTAGGATATAATCAGGTGCCAATATGGATTTGGAAATGGATATGTTAGGGTAACCTTGTTTAACTCTCAGAAGTAGACACAGATTCATAGTTTTGTTGGGTCGTGATTTTTCGGTTGGATGGCCATTTGGATTTCCCATTCTGACTGGTCTATGGGGTAAATAATTTTGGTTGTCAACATATTATTGATCTCCTTTTTTACTATTTCTTTATATTTCTGAGCCAATTTGTAAGGTCTTTTCTTGACAGGTCAGGCATCAGGTTTGATGTCTATCTTCATCTCACCCATTTCTGCTACTAATCCTTTTAATTATTTGTAATCTTATGCAAATACATCTTGGAATTCCTTTAATAAGTTGACAATTTCTGTAGTTTATTCTTTGCTCCAATAATCGCCAATTTTTTCCATTTTCAATCTATTATCATTAGAAATGTCGATTTCTTTAGTTTTTACTTTTGATCCATCCATTCTGGTTCTTTAATTTCATTAATATGTTGACTACCTTCTTTGAACTGTGAAAATGTTGCTGGAAAGTCTGGTTCCATCATTCGGTCGGTATCGACTTTATCGGTTGTTTCGACTTTGAGTATCATTTTGATTGGCTTGATCATCTCCGGGTGATTAGATTTCCACTAAATTTTTTTCCCTTATGTATGTTCATTTTCCAATTGGAGTCTTGTTGACTGAGGTATTTTGTTAGATCAAATGTTATGGCATGTTGTGTTTGTTTGACGGATTTTATTTTTTGTCAACTTGTTATTAGTCAGCTGTATAAATGTTTTTATTTGTTTTGTAGCTTCGACTAATTTTTTGTCTTTCGATATAAAGCTAAAGTCCTTAATAAAATTTTCTCTAAGTTCATTCCATAGGAAATTTTCGCCTCGTGCTTCTTCCATTTTGTACCACTTGTTAGGTAGGTCATCTAATGTCGAGGAAAACAGATGTGGCCATGTATGCTCATCTTTGTAACCAAGTCTTCTCCATTCTTGTTCACATATTCTTATATTATTTTCTATGTCTTTCCCTTGGATGAAGACAGGTATTTATGCCTCTTTTGTTAGCTTCCTTCCTTTGAATATTTCTACAAAGAAAGTCAAAGCTGTCCAGATTTTTTAGTCTCAACTGATGGGTGTCCCAGCATCAAGCAACTTGTCCTGTAAATGTTTTGAATAGGATTTGAAGTCATCCATGTTCACCTAGGTTCTTAGAGACTTGTTCTAGATGGAGAACTAGTGATTCTCTCTCTTTATACCAAAGACTCTGTTTATTATCTGTTTTTGTTGGTGCTAAAGAGGGATATTCCCTTGTTTTCTTCTCAAATATTTTTGGAATAGCCAATATAGAAAAGCATTGTCAAGTTGGTTTATTCTAGACAACTTGAATGGTCTAGAAACCCCTTGCTTGTGTTTCATAGTTTCCAGCTTCCCAATCATACAATTCTGTATCTGAGTTATATCCAACTGAGTCCTAGTTCCCTAGATGAAGTTCTCCATAAATAATAGGTTAAGTATTATCTTCATTATTTTGAATATGGTAAAGTTGTCGAACATCAACTTCTTCATTGATAGGTTCAGTATAGGGTTCTTCTTGTGAAGGGTGAATGGGGACAATCACTTTCTGTCCATTCCATTTTAGTTTTATCCTTTCTTTGTCCAATGACATAGATGCTTTCATTTTTCTTCCCCATGGGCATCCTACCAAGGATAGAAAGGAGTTGGATCATTCCTTAGGGTTGATGATCTCAAAATCGACTTTTTTCGAAATGAATTTTATCATTGTATCAACATTTCTCCAAACCCCAATGGGTTCGATTAGTACTTGGTCAACCAGTTTTAAATATATGCCGAATTCATTTAGTCGGGGCCTACCCAACTGTTCCCATGTATCTCTCGTCATGATATTTACTTGGGATCCGAAGTCAAGAACGACTTGTCCATTAGAGGAAATTTCAACTCAAAATGAGCCTCCAAAAAAATTTAATAAAATAATAGTTAAAATAATAAAATAATATTTATAAATTTTGGAGGAAGAAAATAAAAAAACTACTTTTTTGTTTGTATTTTCGACATATCTCCCCGTGTTTTTACTCAAATTTCGATTGGGAGAGATTTTTGGATGCAGAATTAAAATTCTGCATCCAACGAGTACCCACTCGACATATTTTTAACGGACCATGCTACCCCGAAAATAATAAATACCTGGAAAAATGTGATGATGATGTCATCATCATGTTTTTTCAGGTATTTCTTGTTTTTGGGGTAGTGAGGCCCATCAAAAGTATGTTGAGTGGGTACTCATTGGATGCGGAATTTTAATTCCACATCCAATGAGCTCCCCCGATCGAAATTTGAGTAAAAACATGGGGAGATATGTCAAAAATACAAACAAAAAAAGTATTTTTTTTTTTTTTGATACCTATCCCCAAATTTATATTAAAACAGTGTTTAATACCTATACTGTATTTCAAATTTAAAGCAATTTCATTGGCTAACACATGATGACATGGAATTTGAGTTAAAGTTAAAAGGCCCACTTTGAGTTGAAATTTCCTCTAATGGAACAAGGTAGGTAACCTTCTATTTCGAGATCGACTAGTGGGTCGACATCATTGTTATCTTTTTTATTTAAGCTGTATATAATCTTAGTCTGTTTATCTATGTCATTTTTGTTTTAAATATTGTGGAGTAGATCAATGAATTGAGCCATTGACTTATCTTTATGTATTAACATTAATAGTTCGTGAAGTGTGTTCTACGAATCGCCATTGACATCTTCTTGTCTAGAAAATTCTTGAAACATGTTTAATGCATAGTTATACAATTGTTTTTTCTTTATAGGGTTAGGATATTCATTTTTATATTTAATATTGCTTATTCTTGGATTGTCACCTCCAATTTCCGTTCCTTGTCTAGTTACTATGTGTAGGTTCTTTGTGCAAATTATATCACCTTTTTGAACACAAGATGAGACATTAACATTATTCTTTTTACTAATTTTGTCAAGTATGGTGGGACAATATTCTAATGAGTGGTCACCCAAACCACAACTAGTACAAAATTTTAAGTCGGTTCTGTCTTTGTATGGACAATCCGCATACCGGTGTCCTTATTTATAGCATGTGAAACATTGAATCGGCCATCGTAGTCGACTGTCATGATTTCTAGAGAATCATCCTCGACCTCCAAATCCTCCACAAAGGTTGTCGAATCAACGTTCCTATTTGCGGCCTTCATATTGTCAACTGTTTGGTACTTTTTGTTCATTTGAGACATTATCATTGTTCTGAGCCATGATGTTTGTTTGGTATACTGCCTGATAGTTTTGTCAGTTTTTCATATTTAAGTGGCAGTCAGCTGTCGCATGGCTCTTAACTTTAGAGATCGCAAACCAAGAAATTTTTCCATTATTCATGTTGTATGGGAAATATTTTTTCGTATGATCTCCATTCTCCTGAAAGATATCACAGAAACATTTTGTCTGAATAAAATAGACATCTTGTCGGCTTATGTCTTATTAACAATTATCTTTGGTGTGGTCGGCTGTAGAACATTTTGTGCACGCGATCTCCTGAACCTTGAGGTTCAGTTCTCATAAGGATTTCTGCATGATTTCTAACTGTTCTTCAATTCATGCGTCGACAACAGGATATGCTAGCTAGTCCTCATCCATTTTGACCTACAGATATTTTGTTAGTGCTTCTTCATACGTTTTAAATGTATTGAGAATTATGTTTCCTCGGATCTTTTGGGATAGTTCCGCAAGAAACAATTGAATTAGTAGCTTTTCATCAATGACATAGTCTATTTGACTCAAGAGGTCTTTCCATCTTTTATCATAGTCCCGAACAGTTTCTGCTGGTTTCTGAACTGTAGATTTGAGTTTTTTCACTGCCATATGCTTTGCATATGGTGCTTTGAAGAATGATAAAAATTGTTACTTGATATATTTTTTGGATGCATTAGGTGTTCTTTTGGTATAGGTCATATACCAAGTTAATGCTCTTTTTCATAGCACACCTATGAACTGCACCATTTTTCTATCTTCATTTGTAACTTGATTAGCCTCCCATGTCAACTCGCAGATAAACCAATGTCATCTGGGGTCTTCATCTCCCTGATAGAGGGGAATGTGTGCTGAACCATGCCCCATGTCGGCATCGGTTTCTACTTCAAAAGGTGGTGGTGGTGGGGGTAGTGAGATATTTTGTGTATCTCTTTGTCCACAGTTAGTCTCGACAGAGCTTTCGTTTCAGTTGGATGTTTTGTTTGTCGATTCTGTTTCAACAACTTGTTGTTCAGTTTCAACTTCTTTTGTCAATATCCAACTGCACTGTTATGTTCGTGAGTCCAACTGGTCAGTGTTTTGTAAAGCTGTGTTAGGCAAGGGGCTCTCCTTCATGTCTGGGGTAGAGTAAATGGATGCTTCAGTTGGACGGGTACACCTGAAGTGTAACCCAATTTCCTTCCTCTAGTCAATAGATCACAAGATGATTATCATCATTTACTTCATTGTCTAATCGACTCCATATATTGAAGTCACCAGATCTTAGTCTCAAGTCCTCCTCAACAATGGCTTGCATTCATGTACTTGGATTTATAGGAGACAAAGGTCTTACCTCTTGGGGTATTTATAGTTGGAGAGCTTCTCGCTGCTCTATCCACAAATATTCTTCCATCGGTGACACCTATTCATCTACGGCTTCTTCCTGTCAGTCATGACCCGACTGAGGCAGATTTTCCTCATGCTCTGTCATCTTGTCAACCATTATTCTTTGGAGCGCTATATCTTTCTCTCGTATCTCTTCCCTTCTTTTTTTCCTCTTCTCCCTTTCTATCTTTTGTAGGTCCGATGTACCTTTATGAGTCACTATCTGCTCAATTTACTTCTTAGGTTGAATTTTCATTGCTAGTGGTTGTATTTCTTAGGTTGACTAGAATCCTTTTACTCTACCCCGACACATGGATAGCTACCCCCCCATACCCTACCCAACACTTTAGTAAGCTCGGATAGTACTGTCTAATTGTTCAGGAAGTACTCCCACTCTGTTTTTGCAATACATTTTTCCCATGCCTTTTGATTTTCTTCCTAGTTAGTGTTTGTAGGCGGTTCGATGAGTGATGGAAGAGGTTCGACAATGTGACCTACTCCTTTGTCTATTAGAAATTTGAACAACAAGGTCGGTAGAGAACAAATAAATTGCTCAGTAAAGTCGGTATAGAATCTTTTTTCAATACTTTCAACTGAAACTCTTTCCTCTACTTTTTGTTCTTGACAAAATTCATCTGCAATTTTCTCAAACCATTATGACAGATTTGTTCTTCCTCCTTGGATCAGTTTCTTAAGTAATTATTGGTCTTTAGGTGTTTCTGGCTTCATCTAATAGTTTTTTCAACAACTCAGGCAATGATTCTACAAATTTCTCATGGGTTTTGGTGAAGAATTTCACTTTAACAGATTTTCAATTAAAACGTTCCAGCAGTAATAGTAACAAATACAACATTACACAAATATCTGAGAATATATATATATATAAGAATGATTACATTAGTGGGAGAACAAAAATATCCAAACATGAGCACCAACTCATTTCAGGTGTTGATCTAATCTTCAAGAAAGAATATGTTGGTTACAGACACCGACCTGCAATGATTTCAATATGCATGAGCACTGACTCATGAACTTCAATCAATGACCTTAATAGTTTTATGTCTGACTACAAAAATTGTGAATTATAGCAACCAAGCTCCGACTAGTGGATAATTGCAATATCCAATTATGGAAGCACCAAGTTCTGAATTATATTATCTAGCTCCAACTGGAAGGAGGATCCAACACCCTAATTATATTTACTAGTTACAACTCGAAGGAGGATCCAACCCATTGAAGTTATTTTCTAGCACCAATTGGAAGGAGGATACAACCTCCTATTCCTTTCCCCATCCAACCTCCTTTATATGAAATATGAATGTATTAAATAACTGCAATATAAAAAATACCTGATCTTCGATGTGTGTATTCACCAAACTACAACTATTGTGATTCTTTTTTTTTATGTCTTCCTTTTTAATATATGTGTCAAGACAAACAGTTGCAAAAAATGTGATGTGTCACAATCACTCTATTCTGTGCCTTTTTACTAAACAATGTTCTTGTATCATTATATTTTGTAGCTCTATGATATGTGTCTTATATTGAACAATGTTCCTAACTCAGTCACTTATGTGGTTCTATGATCTGCATCTTTTGTTGAGTAAGAACATCACACATCCTTAATACATGTATCCTTCTATATGGCGCACTTATTGTAGTTCATCATCTATTGATCTACACAATTCAACTCTGTTTCATAAAACTATTTCTGCAATCAACGATCCATTGTTACCCCAAAGAAAATGGAAGCTTGTCCAAATAAAAAATCTTCAAGTCTTCATTCTAGAAGATTACTTCAACACATTAATCTCTTGTTTTTAATAGTTTTTCCAGTTCAATATATGTGTCGACTAGTTGAATTTCCTTATTCTTATCCCACTTTTTGTGTCTTCTTCAAGTTATAATTTGTGTCGTCGTTCCACTTTTCACAATTCATCTTTGTGTGGTTTGTCACACACATGCCAACTTCTTTATGGGACTTTGCACCTAGGTACATAACTGATATTTTTCTTCACAAGTCTTTGTAACACATACCATTTCACTTTTACACACAAGTTTGCATTTTATGTTCTTCAATTATAAGTATCACATAAATGGTATTTGCAAATATCTACTATTTTCAATGTTCTTCTTTGCGGATTCTTATTTGCTCATTTGTGACCAATTTCATTGTGGAATCTTTGGTCTCATGGGACTTCCACATTCTTCCACATGGATTTATTCAAACTAGATTTGTGTGAGAAATTATTCATATCTTTTGGAATTAGTTTATCCTTTAACATCATTTACATCTTTCTCAACAATCTCCTTTTTCATCAATGACCATTCATAATCAATACCTTTAACATTAATGACAATTCAACACCTTTGACGATTCTATCCTTTGACACCAACGGCAATTAATTCTTCAATGGGAAGAGTAAGCAAGAGGGATAGAGTGAGGGAGGGGGTTAATAAGTGTTAAGGAGAGAGAGAGAGAGAGAGAGAGAGAGAGAGAGAGAGAGAGAGAGAGAGAGAGAGAGAGAGGAGGGAGGGAGGGTTAGTGCTGAGGGGGAGGATATGGGGGGTGTTTACTGTTTGGGGGAAGGGATATTAGAAGAGACAAAGAGTGAAGGGAATTCTCTCTCATAATAACAAATAATTACATACAACTATTTTACATGAAAGTATGAATTCCATTTTGGAGAAAAATTAGACTCATCTATCTTATCGAATATTTATAGGTTCTTCCAGTATAGGTTTAGAGAGAGAGAGAGATAATGGGGTTTAGAGAGAGAGGGGGGTTTGTTAATGGTAGGACTAGGAGAGAGAGATAGAGAGAGATGGGGGGTGTTTAATGGTAGGGGGAGGACTAGGGGGTAGAGGGAGAGAGAGAAAAGGATGGTGAGGTGGATAGTGGTATGGGGGAGGGGGATTCGGAAAGAGAGAAGGGGGGGGGGGGGTTAGGGGGTTGGTTAAGAGAGAGGGTTAAGATTAGGAGTAGATGGAGGAATAGGGGAGGGGGAGAGATTAAGAAAGGGGGTTAGTGAGGAGTGAGGGTTAGGAGGAGGAGGGGAGATAGAGAGAGATTGGGGGGGTTTAGTGGAAATGGGTTATATTCAAGGGTTCTTAGTGGTGGGGGAAGGGGGATTAGGAGAGATAGAGATAGACAATAATTCTCTCTCATAATAACAGATAATGATAGAAATATATTTTACATGAACAAATGACCACAATTTTGGGGGGGAATTAGAATGATCGGTCTTGTTGAATCTTTATGGGCTTCTCCAGTTATGATTTAGAGAGAAGAGAGAGGTCAAGGGGGGGAGGTGGTTAGTGGTAGGGGGTGATGGGTAGGGGAGTAGGGGATAGAGAGTGAGTCAGAGATCATGGGTTAGTGTTTTAGAGAGAGAGAGAGAGAGAGAGAGAGAGAGAGAGAGAAGAGATATTGGGGATTAATGTTTTAGAGAGAAATAGAGAGAGAAAGAGATATTGAGGATCAAGGGTTTAGAGAGAGATAGAAAGAGAGGGATAGATGGTGAGTTATAGGAGTTGGAGAGATATGGGGAGAGATAGGGGGTGCAAAAGGTGTTTTCGCAAATAACACACACATACACACACATTATTAATCTGCACATGCAATATTAATGCATATTTTCCTTGGTCAACATTAACAAGGAGTTGTTAATAATAAGGATATGAGAGAGAAAGGGGGGTGTTAAGTGGTTGTGGGATAAAAATAGGGTTGTGGATTCATGGTAAGTGGAGGATTAGGGAAGAGAGAGAGTAGAAGAGGGGAAGGAGGATGAGTAATAGAGACAGAGAGTGTGAGAGGGGTTTAGTAAGGGTTGGTGGAGGAGGGGAGAGTGAGAGGGGGTAGTGTTTAGGTGCAAGGGAGTAGGAGGGAGATTAGGGAGAGATATAATGTAAAGTGGGTTATTAATGTTTAAGGGGAATAGGGGAGAGAGAGGGAGAGGTGAGGGGTGAGTATGGGTTAGTCCTATGAGGAGGAGATGGATGGGGTTGTTAGTGGTAGGGGAGGGGGATTAGAAGAGATAGAGAGAAGGGGAGTTCAGGGTAAGGCGAGTTCGAGAGAAAAAGATATCGATTTTGGGGTATGGTTAGGAGGGTGAGAGTAGTGGGCTTCTGGGTAGAGAGAGAGAGAGAGAGAGAGAGAGAGAGAGAGAGAGAGAGAGAGAGAGATTAAAATAATGGTTAGTGGTAAGGGATAGGGAGATTATGTATTACATAAAGTGGGGGTTATAGGGAGAGAGAGAGAGAGAGAGAGAGAAGTGTTTCTTAAACAAATAACCAATGTAAAAAATACAACGGATCTATAAATGGATAAATAATCGAATATATAATTAATAAGATAAATTATGATAATGTACAATGAGGATGTAGATACATATATAGGGATTATAATGTTACTATTCACCAAGGAGTTATGTCCCTTAGTTAAATATAATTAGTATTATGTTTTATTTTGATTATTTTAATTGTTACACTGTCTTCCCCTTAAGGGAAGCTTTGTCCTCAAATATTATTGAAGACAAGGATTACGTTTGATTTATTACTTGTAACATTATATCTAGATCTTTTGTGTTAGAATTGAGTCACTTTGGTGAAAAGAGAAGATATGAATTTTGAATTCCCAAAAAAAAATGTCACATGATTTTTGAAGTAGTCTATTCGATATTTATCTTTATTGGGGTTGTTTGTTGATTACTTTGTTGGATGGAACTTCTCATTTACTGCTTAGTTTGTTGATTTTGTATTCTTTCTTTGCTAATATCATACTCCTTAGTTTGTTTCCATTTTGACCCTCACATTGGTCAAAATGTTTTTATAGTTTGAGTGTCGATAAGGTGTTCTTGTTGTTTGTTCTTTTACTAGATTCAATTCTTTTTGAATTATGATGAGGACTAGATTTATATTTGCTTATTTTCCCTCAACTTTTCATTTTTTATTTCGATAGTTTTGATGTCCTATAAAGTTGATCCAACTTGTTTTCCAACAAATCCTTATAATAATTAAGGTTCCTAGTGATTTCTTCTTGCGATTTCTCATCATATTTAATCTTATGAATATGATCTATTAGATCTTGTTCATGCTTATTATGGAGACCATTCTCTTCAATATTTTCTAATAGTTTTTTCTGAAGATCTTGATTCTCCTCTTCTAGATTTTGATTGTATTGTTCCTTATCCTTCTCCTTCTTTATTTAAATAGCCAATTTCTGATTATAATCTCTTAGATGAGAGATATTTTCTTCTTTGTCTATGGTAACTATCAACTTCTTTTGCATCTTTTATGTTTATTTCTGATATCCTTATGAAAGAACCTTCAAGATTCCTTTCAAGTCTTCAGACAACATAAATCCTAAACTTGACTTCAATGTAACATCCTGAAATGTGACTTTCTTTTTTTGTAAGGAAACGTCAAGAAATTTTTTCTTCTGTTGAACATGAAGGTACACAATGTATCTAACTAAGGTGACCCTAGAATTATATGAACCTTGTATTGATCCAATGACAGCACTGAAACACTATTGAATTGAGATAGGACCTTGTAATCATCAACAAATAGTTGTAGGTTCTTAAGATCATATTTCTCATAAAAAAGAATCATGTTATTTTCATTTATATATGATTCTGAAATCATTAATTGGTTTTCTAAGTCAAAGTTTATGCAATTCTTCCTGGCTATTGGAAAAATAGTGATGCAGACATACTTTCCTTAAACAATCTCATACTTTTTTAATATGGGAATTGCATTTTTTAAATTTTTTTTTGGGATAACTACAACAAAACCTTGTGATTAACGTTTCTTTTAACTTGCTTTTTAACGTCCACTATAAATTTTAGTGTATTTTTCATCATGTTTTGGACAAAGTGGGTGCTTTTCTATGGGATGGAACTTTCAATGGCGTTATCATTGCATCCATTTTTAAAAGTTTGATATATTTTGGACACTAATTAGCATCTCAATTAACTTACCAATTAGCGTCCCAATTTTCTTTTCAATTAGAATCCCAATTATCGTCCCAATTAGCATCCCAATTAGCATCTCAATTAACATACCTTGTTAAAAGTTGGCATTATTTTGGGCATTAATTATAATCTCAAGTAATGTCCCAATTAGTGTCCTAATTAGAATCACAATTATCGTCCCAATTAGCATCCCAATTGGCGTCCAAAAATAGCATAACACCATATATTGATCCAGGGTTAGTGACAGGAATTGCGCCATGAATTTCGGCAAGAAACACATCCAACATAGTGTCAAGTATAGAGCCAAGAATTGCGCCTAGGAAACATCCAACATAACATCATATATATCAATGCCAAAAATAATGTTTGGAATAATGCCAGGTATAACGTTTGGAATAATGCCAGAAATTTCGAAAGGAACCGCGTTAGGAATTGCACTAGGTTTATAGCTAGGAATTGTGTTTGGAAAGCGTTCGACATAACATCATATATATCAATGTCAATGATCAATTTAAATGGCAATGTTAATGATTATGAGTCATGTGATAGTACTTTTAGATCTTGGTTTATCATAGTGGTACCTAAATGATCATAATCATGGCACTTTTGGATCTTGATTAATCCTAATGAGGGGTAAATTACCTTAATGTCACCTAAATTGCTCTAATGGCATTTGAGTGTCCCCAACAACATTTTATAGACCCTAATGGAATATAATTGGCCCTAACAACATGATGATGATGAATTATGATAATAATGATGGAGAATATGGATATGATTTCATAAGTATAAGACTATATCATCCATTCTTGTGAGGTAGTAGGGTTCCTTGCTCATTATTATCGCAATTATATTGATGAAGACTACAACGATGACAATGATGTTGATTTATTATATGATGATGATGACGATGTGGATGCCAACGATGACTATGCACGTGGTAGCACTTTTGGATCCTAATTGATTCTAATGGCACCTAAATGTCTGTAACTCTAAACAACCCTATTATCATTGAAATGAGTGTAACGACATATAAATGACCTTAACAATTGCACGACATGAATCCTAATGGTGATGAGTGATTAAGAACACTAATGACATATGAGTGACCATAATGACAATGATGACGATGATTTTTTTGATAATGTACTTAATGTTGACGATCATGATGATAATGAGGATGATGATCAAGATGATGTTGATGTACCATATGGCATTGATGATGATTATGATGAAAACAATGATGTCCATGATGATGATGCATGTCATAATACTTATGGATACTAATTGATGCTAGTGGTACTTAAATGTTCATAATGACACATGAGAGACATATTAATATCACCTAAATGACTCCAATGACATTTAGTTGTTGTCGATGACATTTTAGTGACCTTAATGGCATTTGAGTGATTGTGACAACATGACATGGATCCAAATGGTGATGAATGATGATGAACCATAGTGGAATATGAGTGACCATATCAATGATGATGACAATGATGTGGTTGAAACTACAACAAAATACCATTTTTCGGGCGCTTTTTCTTACCCCTTCCCCCCCCGAAAAAAATGTTGCTTTAGGTATTTTGGGGGTGATTCTTAAACCCCCCCTGTAGTAGGGATTTCTCCTTGCTATAGGGGAAGGAATGGATCCCTTTTGTCTATAGGATAGAAGGGTAGGTTCCTGCATGGATAAATGCTGAAAATAAAAATAGAATGTAAAGGACAGCTAGGAAAACAAAGCAAAGAAAAGAAGGAAGGGAAACAATGGTGAACCCCTTTGCAAACAAAGTTTAGGGTTTCGCTTCCAAAGACCTGCAAACAATGACTAAACTATAGAAAACCGAAATACCTGCAAAACAATGTTAAACATAAACCTCCAAATGAAAACATGGGTTAGAAAGAAAAGAAAACTAAGAAGCAAATGCAAGAAAGACAAGTTATACCTTCTCTTTAGGTGGAAATGGGCCACCATGCCCTAGCTTGTCGAAGCACCTGTCTTGGATGGGGGGAGCTATGGCTCAATGAAGATGGAGGAGAGGGAGTGTGGGTGGATTGCGAGACAAAGGGTATGAAGGAATCCACGGATAGCATAACAGTATGCAAGGGAGAAGTGTTTTGAGAGTGACCCCCCACCCTCCTTTTATAGCTTTTTTGGGGTTTTAGGGTTTTAAGCCCTTGGTCTGGTTTTTAGCCCCTTTTTGGGGATTTTAACCCCTTTCACCCTAATTTTATCTCCTTTTAGGGTTTTAGCCCCTTTTTGGGGGCTTTAGCTCCTAGGAGAGTATTTTAGGCTCCTTTTTGGGGTTTTTAAGCCCTTTTCTTCATCCTTAGGCTATTTTGAGGGTGTGGGGGTCTAATGGAGGGTCGTGAAGTGGTGTCGTGGGGTGTTGTAGGTCATAGAGAGCTTAGTGAGGTATTTTTTGGGTTAACAAATTGCCCCTGATGTGTGAGGGTGGGAGCTCAACGTATGGCCAATGGACATCATAAGATTTGCTGCGTAGAGGTGGTGCTTCTGGGGCAGGGGCATGGTGGCTTTTGGATTTTGTATTAATATGGTTCCCATCAATGGGTGAGATACAAAAGATGTGTGACATGTATATGGACGAGGAGGGAATCCCCATGCTCATGACAATGTCAAAAGAATAATTTGATCTATGCTCTAAAATACAAGAGCCGATCATATATAACTGATGATACAATAATGGTTGCCTCAAATGTGATGCTGAATACAATACTGATCTGGTACATTGGACCCATGGAATTGTCATGGAATGCTATATCTTCATGACTGATGGTTTTCTTTATCTGGAATGGTACATAGCTGTATGGAGTTGTTGATTGAGAGTCAGAGTCTCTGTGGTACAAGTATGCTGCATGAATCATAAATCTATATAGAAGCACTGCTGGGGGCTTATGAACACTGTCTCCAACGCAACTCGGAAATCACAAGGGACATAACCTCTTTAGGTCCCTCGAATAGACTCACCAATGTGCTAGAGTCGAGTGACATCTGGGGTCTTCGACCAAGTACTGTGTGGACCAAACCCTGTACGAATCTCAAAGGTGTGATGATGGAGTTGGAGTCGAGCACGTGAGAAACAACCATCCTGAGAGGCACTAAGGGATCCTCTCAAGTGGTCCAAGGAATTCATCAATGATTTTAATGAAACCAAGGTATAGGGACCTCTGGGTCTATCCTCTGGAATATGTGTGTTGTCATCGAAAGAGGGAGACTTGCCCCTAGTTAAGGCAATGATGTTTCCTTGACTAGGAGCATGAGGGAGATAACTTAAAGGTGTGAGACAATCTGCGGAGTGACCCACTAAATGGTGGGGGGGGGGGGGGGGGGGGGAGGGGGAGGGAAATAATTGAATAGGGGCAAGGGTAGTGTGGTGGACTCAAACTTCCTTTGTTCAGAGTATGACGATAGGGAGAACCAAGCAGCAAATGAAACCTGAATCATGGGATGGGATCATAGCTATAATACCAGGAATGTCACTGCAGATGGGAAATACTTGGAAGAGGTAGTCACTTTTGATATTGATGGCATCCAAGAAAGACACATTGCAGAGTACTCTCAACAAAGGCAACCCAAAGGCGGAATGCTGCCAAACTATTTTCTGTGGGGTGGTGTCTAAGGACATCATTATGGTTCAATCTCGTGGATTTTTGGCGAGCACAAGAAGGTAAATGCTCGATGGTGCTTTCAATTTTAGAGAGTCTGAAAGCATGAAGAAGACTCCAGTGGGGCCTATTTTTCGTTGGTAGTCTCCTGTGCCAGAAAAAGGATAAAAGTATACATAGGAGGTCTCGCCCATCCTGTAGGGGATGATCGACTTCTTTACCGTTGGTAGTCCAATCAGACCAGAAAATTTTAAACCTATTTTGACTAGACGGTCATTCAGATACTTTTACAAGCATGAATGAAACCAAGTTTGCTCGACAATATTTTCTTGATGAGAAGGATGGAAAAGAGCTTAACGACAACCTGTAGTGAGCTTCTTCATAAGGTGTGGCCCCTCTGCCTTAGAAAGCATAAAATTATGCAGAGGGGAATGGTCTTGGCTTGAGTGTGCCAGGAAGGTCCTTTTCATTTAATGGTCTACATGGCCCGCAAAAGGAGGTAAACAAACCGATGTAAACATCCTTTCCTATACTTTAGCGAGCAGGAAAGGAAGAAGTTGTGCTCGACTATCTTTTCATTGTTTTAAGGAGTCAAAAAAGAGCTTAAACGAAACTCCAATGTGGTCAATCGATTGCAGTGGCACAAGCGGTGTGCCCTGTTGGGATGGTGGACAGAGGTCCAAAGGTCATCCACATAGTATGGATGGAGGAAAAGGCTCTCAAACATACCAATACATGCATGGGATAGATCACAACAGAGGCTCGTGAGTCAGCGCAGCAGAAGGCATGCAAACCGAGGTGGCTCTCGAATAGAGGTCAGGAAAGCGTGTGTGTGTGTTGCGGTAAATGGAATTGACTACATGCGATGTGAGTGTAAGTCTGGGGGCACTTATATGCCAAATACATTCAAGAAAAAGAAATTATTTTGTGGATAGTGGTCCAGAGGTCCACGCAAGGTGCAGTGAATAGAAAAGACAACTATGTGTTAAAAATACAAAACAAAAACTAAAAATTACATTCCTTAATGGGAGATGGCCTAAAAACTCACATGAGTAGCGGTCAAGAAGTGTGATACAAGTACATGTCCATAGACACTTGCATCGTCATGTAATGGCTCGTAAATTGAGGTGACTAGTGGAAAATGGTCCTGAAATTGATTTATTAAACATGAGAAAATGGTCTCATAAAGATATAGAGGGAAGAATTCTAAAACCAGTGGTGCAAACGGCATCTCAAACAAAGTCTGTATGGTCCTATTATGTTAATCGAAAGAAATTAGGTCAAATGGGGCCTATATAAGGGTGGGGTCCACTTGGTGAAGTGTCATTGTCACTGTTCATTATGGAGTTGGAGAGGTGGGCCCTAATTCTTCATTTGCTGATTTCTCTTGATCCGAACTATGGCTTCGAGTGCCACGACTTGCAAGTAAAATATCTCACTGAAACTCAACTTTTTGGTGGCTTATTTGCTGGATTTGGTCACCTGGAGGGTCCCCATGAGTAGTTTGGGGTTTCATGGGGGCCAAGTCACACCTTTCGAAGGAAAAGGTGAACCTTGGGTGAAGCTGTGGGGAAATTATGATCTCCCTAGGCACTCATTTTTCCCAATTAGGTGTGCCCTAGCCTCTTTTGGGTGTTTTTTTATGATGGCAGTGGCTCACATTAGGGTTTTTGCCTGTGCAGGATGGCAGAGATCAAGTGGCGAGAGAGAGACTGTAAGAGTGTTAGGGATGCATCCTTACGTGACAAGAATGTTAGATATACATTAGCCTATTGTGGATTTCTGAAATTTATGAGGATACCCCTCATGCGGAGCTTGTGTTTGCTGATGCAAACACTAATAGGTTTCTGGGATTTTGATGAGGAGGTGTTCCTCTTTCAGGGCCAGCGCATTGAGATTACGTTGGCAGATGTATACTTCATTACTTGGCTCCCTATGCTAGGAGTGGTTGGTGACTTGGCACTTGTGTTATCTCAGGGGGAGATGTTGGAGGAGCTGTGTGATTGGCACTACGACGTACGTACGTGGTTCTTACATCCTGATGTGTGACATCAAGGATTTGTCCACACAGGCAGTGGGGACCTTATTGCAGTGTATCTTGGGTTCCACGGGGAGTCACAAGATTTCTGGTGGTCAGCTACAACTAGTAGAGCATGCTATAGGTGGCACGTATTATGGATGGGGCCAAATGTATCTGTAGGCTGTTCGGCGTCAGCTGAACTAGTCAAATAATACTAGCACTGATTTTTGTTTTGGCTCCTTCTTGTGTGCTTTATTCTTTGAGAAATTACCTACACTTCATCCTCATCTGGCTGTGCAGGATAGTGGTCCACAGGAACCTTGGATGCACAGATGGTGCCAGATGATGATCCAGGAGGGTGGCAGCAGAGTGGGCTGCTTTTTTATAGAGGATTTGTTGGAGTAGTGGCTCTAGCTTCTTGTAGTGATCGAGGAATACCCATACATGGGTATGGATTTCTAGGGAGACCCCGAGATTCCTTGACCTCTTGTCCAGGCGTGGGGACTAGCTGGTATGTATGCGTGATGTTTTTATGTTCATATTTATACATAGTGTAGTTGAGTTGGTTGGTAGTTTGCATATTGATTTATGTGGACTGATGGTTTCCTTGTTTGTATATGCAGATGTTGGTCCTCACTCACCACCTTGGCATCAAAGGCGGGTTGTTACCATAGCTCCTGCGGTGGTTCCTGTCGGGAGCTCCCATAGGTGGCAGCGTGATATGGATGGATTGGTGTCGTATATGGAGTAGCTTGCTATTGGAGTGTCAGATGATGGATTGCAGCACCTAAGTACTGATATGATTGCCGCTATTCACAACCTTCCTCTAGAGTTGACTGGTGTGATGAGGAAGATGGCGGTGGCTTGTGAGCACTTTTGTCGAGCGGTGAGAGGTGATCTTCCTGCAAAGGATGAGTCCTCTTCAGAAGATGATGACACCGAGTCAGATGACGAGTCGGAGTTGGATTAATAGCCTAGTGAGGCTCTCCCGAGTGTGTTGGTGCACTTAAGGATTTTTGTGTCACTTATGTGTATCCTACTGAGAAAGCATATGTGGCTTCTCAATTTTGTATTTGGACATCTTTTGGACATGCGGCCGATCGATTTATATATATATATATATATTTGAATTACGTGGATGTGCTTTTATGGTTTTATTATGTGATTCTTTTTATGATGCCATCGAATGCAAATGCCTATGTTATGTATTATTACACTGTGTGTGTATTTTTTAGACATGATTATGCATGATGTTATGGTTGTATGTTTCCTATATGCAGTTGTGGATGTGTCAATTTAGAATATAGTTAGCCATTTGATCTGTGACACTATTGAGGTTTCTGGGAACATGTGTGAATGTGATGGATTCAAATGTTCTAACAATTTGTTTAGTGCGCAGGTACTTTCTAAAGAGGCAGGGATCGCGTACTCGGTAGTGGTTGTTCAACTAATAAATAAGCAGTTGGGAGTCTAAGAAGACATCGATATGGTGAATGCCTAACTGGAGAGCGGCAGCCAAAAGGCCATTGACACCATCATATTCATCCTGGTTGTTGGTTGTGGTGCCCATGCATATTCCATTGATGTGGATCAACTTGTGTGATGGGGAGTATATTACCCATGTAGCTGAGGTGAGGTTCAAAGACCATCTGCTTGCTCCATCTGCAAATCCCATATACCAGTTTGAGGTGTGCTCCATCTGAAGCAATGAGAGGAAACGATACGTAAGACTTAATTTGGAAAAAGTGTGTAAAACAAAAAATGGAAAGACTATAATACAAGTTGTAACGTTGTCACTCAAAGGGGTGATGTTAGAGGGAAAGTCGTTTGGAATTCCCAAGGATCAGCGGTCATTCCTTTCTGTGAGACAATGAATCCTTGTAGATAGCCGGAGGGGACACAGAAAACACACTTAAACGAGTTCAAGTGGATTTCGTACTGGCGACATCATATGAAGACTTGTCGCAAGTTGTCTATGTGTTTTGTTTTCTTCTGCGACCGCGTGATGAGGTTGTTGAAACAGGCCAACATGATGTGAACGAGATCGCAGAAGCAGTGTGTCATGGAACACTGGAAGGTGGCTCCAACATTTTTGAGGCCAAAGGGCATGACTCGGTATGCGAATGTGCCCCATGGGGTTGTGAATGCTGTCTTGTAACGGTCTTCTTTCTGGATTTGGATTTGGTTATATCCGAAAAAATCATCCATGAAGGAAAAGGCCTCATGTTCGGCGCATGCATCGATGATATGGTCGATGAAAGGTGTGGGGAAGTTGTCTTTGGGAGATGCCCCATTGAGGTCATGGAATTCTATGCAAATGCGAATGGTACCCTATTTTTTATTCATAGGAACATGATTAGAGACCCAAGTGGTGTATGGAATGGGATATATGAAGCCGGTTGTATGCAGTTTCTCTATCTAGGCTTTAACCACAGCCACTTTGGATGGATGGATGGGCCATTGCTTTTGGTGCATGGGTGCCAAATCGGGCCATGTGTTGATGTGGTGTTCCACAATGGATGGATCTAGGCCAGGAATTTCGGTGTAAGACCAGGTGAAGATGTCACAGAATTCTTGGACGAGAGCTTTGTAGGCATCGACCACTTCTGGGGAGCAAGATGCCCCCAGCATGATTTCTTCAACAATCTCAGAATTGGTTGAGATGTGGATTTTAATGGTTGGTGAAATGTTCACCATATTCCCTTCTTCGAAGGCATCAGGTGTTGGGATGGGGTTCTTGAACCAGTCGACCTTCCCATGGATGAAATCTTTGGTCTCCATGAAAAAATAGTTAGATTGCGACACAAGTTATTCAGGGAGGAAGAACGAGTGATGGTGCATGTCGTCCCATGGGTATTTCGGGGCGGTCATAGCTTCAAGTATCTCCTCATCATTTCTGAAGCAACAAAGAGACAGGTCTAATGGACCGTCGGTGGAGGAGCAGATGAGCGGGTCGGTGGAATTGGACATCATGTAAATGGACATGGTGTCAGATGAAGGAGGTGGTGGGTGAACTTGTACAATCAAGGTGATATTAGACTTAAGGGAATGTTGAGGGAGGTCAACGAGAGCCATTCAAAATTCAGGTAGGTCTTGGAAATGGTGGGAGTAATGTCCATACAAGTCGTAAAGGGTGCAAGCATTTTGTGTCCTCAATGCCTTGTTCCTGACTATCGGTGCGGTTGGGAGTTCAACCATGGGGATGTTTTTGTTTGTATCCATGGCATCCAAATGCGCACGAATCACTGGGATTTCAGGGCAATTCTGAGTTGGATGGTCCTATTGTTCGCAGATGGCACAAGGTGGGACTTGTTGTGGTTCTTTTGTGGCTTTGGAATTATTTCCTATGGCCCTTTTCAGGTGGGGCGGGGCAGGTGCCGATGCGGCTGTTGGATTTTGCAGAGTGGGTGGAGGGTGAGACTCGACCGCGATGGGTTGCACCAGGGTTAAGAAAACCTGGGGCATTGCTAGTTGAGTTGGTGGATCAAGATACAACACTGGGATTCCCAACGTAAAGTTGGGTAGGCTTAAGGTGGCCATGACCGGCTTGCTCATGACACCAGGTGGGGGGAAGAGGAAGGGAATCATATGGACTAGGGATGAGCCCAAATAACTCCCAGCTGGTTGCATGTGGTTGTGGTTGTGGCTGCGCATAATGTTGCTACTGCAAGTGATGTTGCGGCTTTTGTTGGTGTTGTGGCTGTGGACAATGTTGTGGTTGTGGTTGGGGCTGTAGCTGCGGTTGTTGTTTGGGTGCAGCAGTGCTTGATGAGACCATCCACAAGTCCATAGTTTCATTTTGTGTTAGCGGTGGTGACACTAACGGGAAAGGAGTTGTCATGGAGGTATCAGTTAAAAACCCAGGGCCCACATTCAACAATGGGGATGTTGGTATGCTTTTAACCATAGTGTTGGTTGTAGGGATGACATTAGCATGTGTAGGTGTCCCTTGTGGCTCAATAGTGGTGGTGGTCAGGATAATGTTGGCAGGTGCCATTAACCCTTGAGGATAGTGATAAGTAAGCTAATCAACCATCATAATCTTCCCTTCGTGGGGGAACATCATGAGATGGAAGACAGTTGATGCGACAGCTTGCATGGCATACATATAACTTCTCCTGAGGAGAAGGTTATAGTCTAGTTGAGCGTTGACGACCTCTATGTCAATCAGCACTATCCTCCCGGCTAATGTGATGGGGACATGAGGGATGATTCCTTGGGCTTTTGTGTGATGTCCATCATAAGCCCATAGAGTTATGGAGGATGGTTGTAGAATTGGTGATCTGAGTTTCTACCAAACCAGGGTGGACATAATGCATGTGGATTCCCCCTCATCCACTATGCACTAGTGCACAACCAAATTCTGGATAGACACCATGATTTGAAAGGATACGGTCGATGGCATGCGTGGTTCCTCGTTCTCTGTGTCAAATGTGATCAACTTGGAGTCAGAGGGGTCTACTACCCCAAGGGAGGCTAGTAAGGCTTTCCATTTCATTGGGCACGTTTTAAGCACCTCAAGAGCGAACATGGTGGTTGGCGTTTGGGCCAAATCATCCACAATGCTATAGCTGACTGCAGCTCTAGCCATGGCGTTATTGGCAATTCTGTGTACGGGGGGGCATGGGAATGGGGGTAACTGAAGAGGTAGGTTGACTATTTTGGACGTTGATGCCACTGATGTGTCAGGAAGTTCGGTGGTGGTACCGTACTGATTCTATCTAGTTTGTAAGTTGACCTCTTCAGTTGTCATGGCTAGCAGGTGGTGAAAACCTGTTTCGGCTGGGGGAGGTGCCCCTAGAGCATTGGGATTGGGTTGGGAAGGGGGTGTGGTTACCACCAATCCTTGGACTGGTAGTGGGTTTTGAAGCACCATGGGGGGAGGTCCTTGTGGTGCTGGGTTGGGTTGGGATTGATTTGCACCATTGACAGCCTGTTGGGCCTCATTTTGAATGGCCTAGTTCGTACGAGCCATGAGGGGACACTCAAATGTGTAGTTCCCATAAACATCACAGAGTGTGCATGGTTGGTTTGTGCGCAACGGGGCGTTGTGTCTTGGTGCATTTTGTCGTGGGGGGTTTTGGTTTGGCTGGTTTGCTGTGGCATTGTTGGGATGGTTTGGCTATTGACTACCTCCTTGTGGTTGGTTATTTCCTTGGTTGTGGGGCCATTTATTCCTATCTTTCCCTTGTTGATTGTTGGGGGAAGGATGGCTGGGGTGGTTTTGTTGTGCAGACAATTGTCCCAACAGGGCAGGTGGAGTGGGGGCAAGGACTTGAACTGGTTGCACTGGTGGTGCATAGTATATTTGTGGGGGTTGTGGTACCATATATGTGGGAATTTTCCCCACATACTGCTATGTTGGCCAATCCATGGCTTGATCCTGCTGCGGTGGTGCAGTCTGTGCGTAGGAAGTTGTTTCTCTAGACTTGGAAATCATTCTTACGTAGTCCGAAGCTTGGTTTTGGTAAGCAACATTAGCAGTGTTGCTTGGTTGTGATGGGACTATAGGTGGTGTCGATTGGTATTGTGGCTGTTGGGAGACCGATCCTATGATACTGTTTGCAGCATGGGATGCCCTCGATGCATCATGGTAGGAGCTACTCAGCCGGGGAGCATCTAGAATTATGGTGTACAGGTATCTAGACTGAGCATAGATCATGTCAAATTGTTGAGCTTTTAGTATGGCCTCTTCTTCAGATTGGGGACGTTCAGATGTGACATCCTTTGCTATGGGTGGGAGCAAGTTCTTAAGGAACCAATCCAAGAAGATCCTGTCATCATGTTGGATTTTTCATAGGCTACGGCGTCACCGCCACTCATGGATATGGTCAGTTATATGAGTGGCATTGTTTTGATGACAGCATAGCAGGATCTCCACCCCCTTGTCATGTCTGATGGGGAGTTGGAAATACTGTAGGAACATGAAGGCTAGGGAGTTGAAGTCCAGGTATTTGGCCTATGGTAGCTCAATGTACCATTTGGCTGCAACACCTATAAGGGTGTGTTGGAATAGCCTTAGCCTGATGGAGTCATCTACAATGCTGTTGGATGAGCACCATAGATGGAATGTCATAATGTGGTTTTGGGGACATTCCCCTGCCTTGAATTCAAAATTGGGGATGTCTAATGGCAGCTTAGTTGGCATTGGAGGATAAAAATATTGATGGCTAATGGGTTCGTTTGTCAATCGAGCCAAATCAGGAAAGTTAAAATGAGCCATGAATGGCATATTTGACCCCAAGTTGATGTGGGATGGGGCTGCGACGGTGGTGGGGTTTGAAGGTGCATAATTTATCTGCACACCTGGGGGTACTTGCGGTGGCACCATTGCGGATGGGCCAATTCCCCCAAGTTTCATGGGAGGGATAGTGTGGGTGGAAGGGACATTTCCCTGATGCATGACAGTAGGGGAAATGTATGTGGATGGTCCCCCCTGTGTGGCAGGAGGGGCAGTGTGTGTGGAGGGGCCACTGCCCTCATGTGTTTCCAGTGGACCAGCTTGGCTGGTCACTATGGGTGGTGGCAGCTGACTAATGACAGTCTGCATGACTGTGCTTACAGTTTGTGGTGTGGACATTGGTCCATTTGTTAAGGTTAAGTCTAAAAATGGATCTAGATTTGCACCAGCCATGGGGCTTGATGGTGCAGTGTGGAGGTCTGGTTCAGATTGATATGGGTCTGAATCAAAATCAAAGGCTGTGTGGTGTTCTGATGGTGTGGGAGATCACTGAGAATGGTTTCGATGGTGTCGATTGAGTGTTCCAAATTATGGTGGTTTGCCTCTTAGGCGTGAGGGATCAATTGTGTTAGACTTTATCAAACTGATGGGAATGATATTTGGATCCCGGTTTTAGTGGCTTCCTATTGGCTGTAGGTGGTCACTCGGTCACCAAGACTATCAAAAGACAGCGCTTGGCTTGTTCCTCATAGGTGTTTCTACTCAATCGAAAGGGGTCGTTGCCCATTTCGCTTGGCAATTCCTCTCAGTGGCCAGCTACTTTGGGGTTCCTGTGGTACTCCGCACAATGAGTTTTTGGGTAGATCCCAAGTACTTCCCATAGTTGAATCAGTCAGGGACTTATGTCCTCAAACACCACAGATTTATTTGTACTTAGTGTAAATTGGTAAATTTTAAGGCTCACTCAGCGTCATGAACTGAGTTGGGTTAATTACTTGGTATGGTGTATTTGTTTTTTTTCCTAGTATTTGGTTGCTGCAACATGGTTTATGACTTCATCATATTGTGGTTGTGTATGCAAGAATTGAATAATTAGAAATTGTGAATAAATACAGTTATTAACCCTGAATGTTTGATGGCCTAACTAGATGACTACCTCGCATTGATATTCCTCTTCAACCAAGAGAAGGTGTTGGGAACTCAACACAATGGGACTAAGCCCATCCGTAGATCCACAGGTCACCTCTTGGATGCAAGGTTGGTCAATAGGGAGGATGCTTAGCACTGTGAGAATCCCTCCTTCTCTACCCCCTCTACCTTCCAGGTCATTCGGTTTTAATGGTTTGGAACAATATTAGTAGAGTGCTTAGATCTATATGAGCATGCCCTTCGTCGTATCCCAGAATGCCCCGGAGGGTGATGACTGAGTAGAGGAGGAAGGGTAAGCAAGACAGTTAGTTTTGGGTTGTTTTTAGTTAAGCTACATTCATTTGATTAAGACATTAACATTTAGTTGAATTTACACATTGTTTGTAAAATAAATTGCAGAAAATAGAAACTGAAACTGAAATTGACTTGTAGTGCTGGAAAGGGTCTCAAGGCATCCACGGGAAGCATAACAGTATGCAAAGGGAGAAGTGTTTTGAGAGTGATCCCCCACCCTCCTTTTATAACTTTTTTGGGGTTTTAGGGTTTTAAGCACTTGTTCCAGGCTTTAGCCCCTTCCGCCCTAATTTTAGCTCCTTTTAGAGCTTTAGCCCCTTTTTGGGGGCTTTAGCTCCTAGGAGAGTATTTTAGGCTCCTTTTTGGGGTTTTTAAGTCCTTTTCTTCATTCTTAGGCTATTTTGAGGGTGTGGGGGTCTAATGGAGGGTCGTGAAGTGGTGTCCTTGGGTGGTGTAGGTCATAGCGACCTTAGCNCCTCTTAAAGGTGTTTTTGAAGGAAGTTTTTAGAACCCTCCCCACCCCCCACTCCCACCTCCCCAAAAGTCATGAGAATTGAACTTTTTGGGGTAGTTTTAAAACTATCGCCCCCCAAATGTGTAATTCTCATGACTTTTTTTGGGGGGGGGGCCTGGGGGTTCTAAAATCCCCCTTCAAAAAAACCTTTGGTGGGGTTCTTTCTAAAAACTCCCTCAAAAGTCCCGAGGATTGGACTTTTGCAGTTGTTTTAAAACCGCCCCCAAAAGTTCAATTCTCATGAGTTTTGGAGGGGTTTTTTTAAACACCCCCCTTAAAGAAATATGTCCATAATTTTGAGAATTAACATACCAAGTTTTTTTCTTGATGCCCATGCCATGGTCTAGGGATAAAATAAAAGGAACTAGTCCATAACATATATTTATATGGGGCTCACATGCCATGTTTTGTAATTAAAGGATTCACACATGCCCATAATACATAATCTTTGGCCTCCAAGTTTGATATTGTGGTGATTTCAAAGTTTGAAAAACTTTATATGTTTCTTCGGGATAAGGGCATATTTTGGTGTAAAAACCTATGTTCTAATTCCATGGAATCTATCTCTAAGCCTTACATGCCATGTGTGGGGCCTTAAGCCACAACACAGGCCATGGACATTTCCTAATCACAATCAAGATTTGCATGTGATTTAGCTTCATGGATAATATTTGTTTCTAAGGAAAGTCTCATGGAAAACCCATTGAGTACTTCCTCACGATACATGGATGGTAAATGTGGTAAACCGACGACCTTGACGACAAAGCCTAATCATAAGGGAATCAATATTTTTGAACTCATGACCTTCCAAACTTTGAGGGAATTAATATCTCATTTTCAGCTCATGGAAACTTGAGCTAACTCTCAGGGATAGATTCATGGCTAACATGTGCATGTGCTTTAACATTATGGCCAATTTCTTCACTTGATTTTAAATATACAATATTAGGAAATTTACATAATTCATTTTTTTTCCTCCAATATTGCCTAGACTTGTGTTTTTGTATTTGATGTAAATATTTAATAAAGATTCATAGTGTGTATCTCAAGAAAACTCCCCACTAGTGAAATAGTTTGTCTTATAAGAATAAAAGCAATTTGTATCATTCATGTGCTTGAAAGGCATGTTAAATCATGAAGATTTTGTAATAGTTAAGTAAAAGTGAGATAAAACCCAAAGTTTATTATGCAAGGAAACCTAAATCGAAGGAGATATGATTTACACATGTGATGGGGTTCATAAGCCTTGCTGGGGGATTCCTCGTGGAGGGGGTTATTATTCACTAGAATAAAATCTAAAGGGGGAGAGAGAGGAGAGACCACAAGGAGGGTACAACCTTATGGATACTGACATTTTTAGACTGGAGAGACTACCTTGAATATGGCCTTGAGTGTGATGTTGAACCCTTGTCCTTTTGATTTCATATCATCAATTAGGGATGGAATCTAAATTGAGATATTATTGATTACAATCTTTCCTAAGGTTGGGTCGTGTGTGCCTCTCCCACAATGATTTTGGGAAAGATTTCATTAAAAATATAAGTTCCCTATAACTTAATTGAATTATGTATATTAATAAGTGCTCTTGAGAAGATAATCAAATCACCACACAAACCTGAAGTTAGGATTGTGACTGAAGGATATTTAGGGACCATTCCATGGTATAAGGAAAAATATAGGATTTTATGCCATAGAAGTTTAGTATGGATCTCATGGTCCATGTGTGGGATCTCAAACCACCAAATTGGCCCTTTATAAGGAATATTTGACCTGGAAGTGGGATATGGCTCTCATTTTGAAGTTTAGAATATTAGTTCAAAATTATTCTGATTATAATTAAATAATATAATACAATTAATTGATATTTTCAAATAATTTCCCATTGATAGACTTTGGTTTCCAACTGTGTTTAAAGATTGCAAAGAATACGCCAAGTCCTATGATGTATGTTAATGAATTGGTAAACCTTATAGAAGAGATAAACTACCTTTTCAGCCAGTCAGAGACTTACAAACATTTTATAAATGGTCAGTTGATTTCATAGGACCTATTAACCCCTCAACACACCATTCTAAGGATTGATATATAATAACGACCATGCATTACCTCACAAGGTGGGAAGAAGTGGAACTGGTCAAAGATTGCTCCACTGATGCTACAACATGGTTTATATTAAACAACATTATTACCTGATTTGGAAGCCCTCAAAGCCTCACTAGATATCAAGGTGCTCACTTTGTAAGCTAAGCCATTGTTACGTTTATAAGGGAGTTTATTATTCAACACCACAAAATTAGTCCTTACCATCCTCAAGAAAATGGTATAGTAGAATATTTCAATAAAATTCTAAAGGTTTGACCAAGGTCTGCTCCATACCTTGAGACGATTGAGATAAGAGAGCTCATGTTATTATATGGGCATATCACACAACCTCGAAGAGACTGCATAGGAATAAACCCTATCATCTAGTATATGGTACAGAAGCAGTGGTGCCAACAGAGTTCATAGTTCCCAATGTATATATTGTGCATTCCACCACTCACTTGACTGAAGATAATTCAGTTGCAGAACAAATATTTGAAATAATACGCGAGTTCCTTGAGACGATTGAGAGGAGAGAGTTCTTTTTGTTCTATGGGCATATCGCGCAACCACGAAGAGATTGCATATGGATAATCCCTTTCATCTAGTATATGGTACAGAAGCAGTAATGCTAATAGCATTCATAGTTCCCATATTATATATTGCACATGCCACCACTCACATGACTGAAGAGGATTTAGTTGCAAAATGATTGTCTGAACTATTCCGCAATTACTTAACTATCTTGTTCCTAGAATATGCCCATCATGAGAAATTTTACCCATCAAAATACTATTAAAAGTATAACAAATATAAATGTTATAAATATTAACATTTAATACTAAGTAGTTTAATTAGGGTAATTAACTAATTAGTCAAGAGGTGACTTGAAAAGTCACCCCCTTACCACTTAGGGTATAAAATACCCGACACTAATTCTTGTAAAACATTTTTTTATTTATCCAAATATCGATATATATTTATCCTATTAATGGCTTACGAATATTGCAGGTGTTTTGGTAATATTGATTGTGTGAAGTGAATAAATATTAGCTTCATTCGGTATCAGAGCTAGTTTGTGATCCAGACCTTTGGCCATACCATGATTTTTAATCATAATCCTAGGGATTCCCTAAATTTATGGTCTTTGGCCAAGTAAAAAAAGAAAATAAAGTCAAAAGAAAAAAAATAAGAAGGAAGAAGTAAAAAAAAAAGAGAAGAAGAATGAAGATTGCCATAAAAAAAGGAAGGTAAGAAAAAAAGTGAAAAAAAGAGTAAAACCACAAATGGTTTCTCCACCCATGGTTTTGTTTTAATAAGTGTTTTTTAATTCTAGGGTTTAAACCCTAATTCCTAGGCCATTCATAAAAAATATATATCAATAATACTATTAGTAAAAATAAAATTTATTATTGTTATATATTTTTTCAAAAGAACCTTTAGACCCAATTCACAAAAAATTATATATGTTATATTATTATTTTTAAATAATAATTGGTAATATATTATATTTGTTATTATTATTAATTTTTTAATAATAGTAGTAATTAATAATAATAATAATAACTTAATAATTATTATTTAATAATTGTGTTATTTACAATTATTACTTTATACGAAAAGGAAAAAGAATCAAATAAGTTATTAAAAGAGAAGAAATCAAGTCTTGGAAGATATTTAAAAAATTATGGATCCAAGTCACTCACAATTGCAATCACAGTTACAGACAGTTTCGGCCCAGCTAAAAACGTGTGTTCGAAATAGTATTCTACAACTCTAGTTCGACAATAAAAAATGAAGCAATGATTTTCAAAAAGAACAGATTACTACCTCAGAATTGTGAATTCGATCATTACAATATAGTAGAGAAAAACTCACAAAAAATTTATTAGATAAGGATGAAAAAATATCACATCTGGAAGGTATCATTCAACAAATTGAAGACCATATAAAAGAAGTAAACAAAGTCTAAGAATGCCCGTATGGTAACAATATCGACTTAAAAGAGGAAATTATTCATATAAACAAAGTCATCATGGACAAGGAAGACATCTTGGCGCAACTACTTGAAAAGTTAGAAAATTAGGAAAGAAAGCTATGCCATCATCAACAGCAAAAAGAAAAACTCCAGAAGGAATGTGACGACAGTAAGAAGACACATAAGTTGGAGCTAACAAAAGTTAACAATTTGTTAGCAAGCAATACTGAAGATATTTTTTCGATTATGAAATCATAGCAAAACATTGATTACAAATATTAAAAAATTGAAAAACAGACTTAGTAAGAGGAAACACTCTAATACATATTTCATTAAACTTGTAATTATTTAGTGGATCTAGAATTTAGAACTTCCGCTAGATTGAGTTCTTTCAAAATGAAAAAAGTCATAGCCTTTGAATCTTTACGTAATTTCTATTAATATTATTTATAGTTTGTATTAAATGTTAAGTTGATTAAATTATTTTATAACATAATACCAACATTGTATTTGTTATTACAACAATTATAAATATTGTCATAGTAATTATTTTTGTCTTTGTTGAGTATGTTGTTTTATTTTTGGAAGTTGGCACCACTTATAATCAAAATGAGAAAATATTTTATGACTTTAAAGTCTAAGTTTTACCTTTGTAATGATTAAAATAAATTATGAATTAAAGTAGCAACATAATTTTTTATTATTATTGTTGGTAGTGGTAGTGTATTAAAAACTAAGTTGATGAATGTTTACTTTATGAATAATAGATTAACGTGAGAAATTTCTTACCTATAAATTTATTTAATGATATCGGATGATAGTAAATCATCTCTTGTTTATTAATATTAATTATTTTAACAATCAAAATCAATTATGAACTAGAAAAGCATTAGTACAATA
>LPNX010409825.1:28735-53028 GCA_001517045.1 Pseudotsuga menziesii | reverse complement strand
TGATCATGACAATGAGTTTCCAAATCTGATTCTTGCCAAATATCATAAGATCCCAATGCACCCCCTAGTGTATTCTCAAATCCTGTTGGATGTGGCAGAGGAACATCATGTTTTAATACCTTCTCAATGTTAACCACTATATATCATTTATTTACCATCCTTCCTTGCACTTTCTGACCAATATGTGTATTGAATATGGAGCCTTCACCCACCTTCACTCCACATTGCAAAATATCTACCTTGGTCTCCAATAGAAAATGCAGAAGAGACATTTGCACCTATACAACAAATTAAACAAACTTAGTATTTGCTCAAAAAAACAAACAATGTACTATCAAAAACACTTAACATGTGCTTCAAGATTTTGATTTACCTTTGTTATGCCTCAAATCTATGATCTTCCATGGATGTAAGTCCCCTTCATCAACATTTTCCACAATCAAATGTGGTTCAATGAAATCAATTATCAAAACCATAACATATCCTACATTAAGCCTTTCTCCACCATAAGTAGTTTTCAATCTAACGAAACCACATCATCATCGATCACATTGCACCGTGATGGAAATCTAACTGGAGTTAGCTTTCGTCCTTAAATCATTGCATGGTGAGTGAAATCTAATGTATGTTAGCTTTCATAATGTCATTTCCATCTAGCATAACCACATTGTCATCAACCACAATGCACCAGATGGAAAACTAGCTAGAGTTAGCTTTCGTTCTTAAAACATTGCACGGTGAGTAAAGCTAATATATGTTAGTTTTCCATCTAACACAACCACATTGTTATCAAATACATGACACCGTGATGGAAATGTAGCTGGAGTTAGCTTTCCTTCTAACAACATGCCACTATAAAGGAAAGCTTATGTGTGTTAGCTCATTACACCATGATGGAAAACTAGCTGGAGCTAGCTTTCATTTTAATAGCATGGCACGATGAGTGAAAGCTAATATGTGTTAGCTTTAATAAGGTAGTTTCCCATATAACTCAAGAACATTGTCATCAAGCACATTGCACTGTGTTGGAAATCTAGCTGGAGTTAGCTTTCATCATTAAATCGTTGCACGGTAAGTGAAATCTAATGTGTGTAAGCTTTCATAGTGCATTTTTCCATCCAGCACAACCACATTGTCATCAATCACAATGCACCATAATGGAAATCTAACTGGAGTTAGCTTTCATTCTTAAAACATTGCACGGTGAGTAAAGCTAATGTTTGTTACCCTTCATAAGGTAGTTTTTCATCTGACACAGCCACAATTTCACCAAACACATTACACCATGATGGAAATCTAGCTGGAGTTAGCTTTCCTTCTAACAACATGGCACTATAAGAGGAAGCTTATGTATGTTATCTCATTACACCATGATGGAAATATAGTTGAAGTTAGCTTTCCTTTTAAGAACATGGCATGATGAGTGAAAGCTAATGTGTGTTAGCTTTCATAAGGTATTTTTCCATGTAACATAACCACATTGCCATCAAGCATGTTGCACCGTGTTGGAAATCTAGCTAGAGTTAACTTTCATCCTTAGCTCATTGCACAAAGAGTGAAATCTAATGTGTTTAATCTTTCATAGTGTATTTTTCCATCTAGCACAACCACATTGTCATCAATCGTAATGCACCATGATGGAAATCTAGCTGGAGTTAGCTTTCATTTTTAAAACATTGCATGGTGAGTAAAAACTAAGGTGTGTTAGCTTTCATAAGGTAGTTTTTCATCTAACACTGCCAGATTGTTATCAATTACATTACACCATGATGGAAATCTAGCTAGAGTTAGCTTTCCTTCTAACATAGTACTATGAGTGAAAGCTCATGGGTGTTAGCTCATTACACCATTTTGAAAATCTAGTTGGAGTTACCTTTCTTTTTAACATGGCAGGATATGTGAAAGCTAATGTGTGTTAGCTTTGATAAGGTATTTTTCTATCTAACACAATCAAATTGTCACATTGCACCGTGATGGAAATATAGCTGGAGTTAGCTTTCAACCTTAAATCATTGCACGGTGAATGAAATCTAATGTGTGTTAATTTTGATAATGTTGCTTTCCATTTAGCACAAACATGTTGTCATCAATCAGAATGCACCATGTTGGAAATCTAGCTAGAGTTAGGTTTCATTCTTGAAACGTTGCACGGTGAGTAATAACTAATCTGTGTTAGCTTTCGTAAGGTAGTTTTCCATCTAACACAGTCACATTGTTATCAAATACATTACACCATGATGCAAATCTAGCTATAGTTAGCTTTCATTCTAACAACATGGCACGATGAGTGAAAACTAATGTGTGTTAGCTTTCATAAGGTAGTTTTCCATCTAACACAACCATATTGTCATCGATCACATTGCACCGTGATCGAAATCTAGATGGAATTAGCTTTCATCCTTAAATTATTGCACGGTGAGTGAAATCTAATGTGTGTTAGCTTTCATAATGTAGTTTTCCATCTAGTACAACCACATTGTCATCAATCACAATGCACCATGATGGAAATCTAGCTCGAGTTAGCTTTCGTTCTTAAAACATTGCACGTTCAATAAAGCTAATGTCTATTAGCTTTCATAAGGTAGTTTTCCATCTAACACAACCACAATGTTATCAAACACATTACACCATGATGGAAATCTAGTTGGAGTTAGCTTTCCTTCTAACAAAATGGCACTATAAGGGAAAGCTTATGTGTGTTAGCTCATTACACCATGATGGAAATCTAGCTGGAGTTAGCTTTCATTTTAACAACATGGCACAATGAGTGAAATCTAATGTGTGCTAGCTTTCATAAGGTAGTTTTCCATGTAACATAACCACATTGCCATCGAGCATGTTACACCGTGTTAAAAATCTAGCTAGAGTTAATTTTCATCCTTAAATCATTGCACAGAGAGTGAAATCTAATGTGTGTAAGATTTCATAGTGTATTTTTTCATCTAGCACAACCACATTGTCATCAATCACAATGCACCATGATGGAAATCTAGCTGGACTTAGCTTTCATTCTTAAAACATTGCACGGTGAGTAAAGCTAATGTCTGTTAGCCTTTATAAGGTAGTTTTCCATCTAACACAGCAACATTGTCATCAAATACATTACACCATGATGGAAATCTAGCTAGAGTTAGCTTTCCTTCTAACAACATGGCACTAAAAGGGAAAGCTTATGTGCGTTAGCTCATTACATGATGATGAAAATCTAGATGGAGTTAGCTTTCATTTTGACAACGTGGCATGATGAGTGAAAGCTAATGTGTGTTATCTTTCATAAGTTAGTTTTCCATGTAACACAATCACATTGTCATCAATCACATTGCATCATGTTGGAAATCTAGCTGCAGTTAGCTTTCATCCTTAAATTGTTGCACGGTGAGTGAAATCTAATGTGTGTAAGCTTTTATAGTGTAGTTTTCCATCTAGCACAGCCACATTGTCATCAATCACAATGCACCATGATGGAAATCTAGCTGGAGTTACCTTTCATTCTTCAAACATTGCACGGTGAGTAAAAGCTAATGTTTGTTAGCTTTCATAAGGTATTTTTTCATTTAACACTGCCACATTGTCATCAAATACATTACACCTTGATGGAGATCTAGTTGAAGTTAGATTTTCTTCTAACGTGGCACTATGAGCAAAAGCTTATGTGTGTTAGTGCATTACACCATTATGAAAATCTAGCTGGAGTTAGCTTTTTTTTTAACAACATGGCATGATGAGTGAACTTATCATTACCAAATGGATTTGTCATTATGTCAATAGTTTGCTCTATTGTAGGGCAATAATAAAGGAAAATGTCTTGATTATCAACCAACTATCTGATGTAATTGTGATTAACTTCAATATGCTTAGTTATGGCATGATAGACTGAATTTTTCACCATTTTGAGAGCACTTTGATTGTCACAGAAAAGTGAGGTTAGCACTGCTTGGTCAAGTTGAAGATCAACCAATATTCTTCGTAACCACATTGCCTCACAACCTCTATTGAAGTCTGCCTTATATTTTATGTCAATGAAGGATAAGGAAACTGTAGGTTGTAGCTTACTTTGCCATGAAATTGCCTTCCTAAACCAAGAGTGAACACATAACCTGTTTCTGACTTCCTTGTATCAACTAATCCAACCCAATTCAAATCAATATGCTTTGTTATCATGGAGTCAACAGATCCCTGATATAGAATTTCAAAGTCAAGGGTCCCTTTGAATATTGACGGACTCATTTTGCAACTTGCCAATGTAACTCTTCAGGATTAGACATGAATTGAGAAAGAGACAAAGCACTGCAAAACATAGATCTGATTAGGTGGTAGTAAGATAAATCAAACTATCAACCAATTGCCAATACAATGACTCGTTGACTAGTGGTGAGTCCGTGTAAGCTGAGAGTTTTATGCCAACTTCCATAGGTGTAGATTTAGGATTAAATTCAGTCATTCAAAATTTTTTGAAGAGTGCGTTGGCATACTTGACTTGTGATAAAAATATAGTGTGCTTAGATTGCAAAAATTCTACACCTAAACAATAATGAAGCAGGCTTTAATCAGTAATTTCAAAAGTAGATCAAATATCAAATTTCACCTGTTGAATCTTGTTGGCACTTCTTTTGGCGATGGGAAGACTGTCAACATAGACAAAATAACTTCACTATATCATCGTCATTGTTTATGACGTAGCAAGTGGGCTCATAATAGGTTTTTCTAATTCTAGAATCTCTAAGGTATCGATCAAGTTTGAAATACCAGGCTTGAGGATCCTGCTTGAGTCCATACAAGGACTTTACCATCCATACAAGGACTTTACATCAAGGCACTTTTAACATCCATCTATATATCTTCCATCCAGAATGAGTAGAAATGGAGATAAGTAGTCGAAAAGTTACCATTTTCGTTGTGGGGGAAAAGGTTTCTTCACAGTCCACCCCTTCATCTTATGCATATTCTTTGGCGACAAGACAATCTTTGTATTTGTCCAAAGAACCATCTGATTTATATTTGACATTAAAAATCCATTTACAATGAATTGCTTTCTTCCCTAGAGGCAATGTAGACAACACCCAAGTCTTGTTTTTCATCTATGCATCATATTTCACTTTCATGGCAGCCTTCAATTCAAGTTTTCCTTTCGAATATTCAAATGTGCTAGGTTCAAATACCTGGAACAAAATCAACAGAAGTGAGAGAAAAATTTACCTACTCACTATCTCGCACAATTTGTTGCTGCAATCGTGTAGTTTGTCCTTTTAGTACCTTTGGCAACTCATCTTCTCAATATCCTTCCATCATGGTATAATACCACTTCCATTTCCTTTGTTGGACCTCTTGATCTTGCTGTGAATATCAAGAATCCCTCTTTGTTGTGAAGATTGAGAATCCCCCTCTTCTTAACCAAACCCCTCCTTGGAACTTGACTCCTCTAATGTTTCTGGCTCTGAGTCCTGTTTGATTTCAACACCAGAAATTGTTCTTGAATGAGCAACAAATTCCCATACACTAATTAGTACTATCCATAGATTTATCATTATCACAAAAGAATGATATTTTGTCATCTATAACATCTCTATTAATCACAATTTTGTTCGTAGAGACATCCAGTTATTCATTAGGAACGTTTTTCCTTGGGAATATTTGCAAAATCAATACAGCTGAAAAATACCAAAACCTCTTACAAAAGGTTTTCTACCTAACCATGGATCCTCAGGAGTGATATCCTACAAATATTTACAAGGAGTTTTGTTAAGGATGTAAATAGCATTCACTGCGTTTTCCCAGCATGGCTATGGTACATTCTGGCTGTGCACTATGCAATTTTCCATCTCCACAACTATCCTATTCCTCCTTTCCATGACTCCATTTTGTTGTGGAGTGTATGGAGTGGTATACTGCCTATGTATACCTTCCCTTTTGCAAAATTCTTTGAACTAAGTTGAAACAAACTCACCTCCATTATCAGATCCTAAAGCTTTGAGTTGTTTACTTATTTGTTTCTCTACCAAAGATTTTCATGTTACAAACTTTGAACAACAATTTGATTTGTTATTCATAAAAAAAACCCTCATTTTCCTTGAATAGTCATCAACTAGTAGTAGGAAATACTTAGCTGCGGATATTGTAGGTGTTTTCATTGGACCATGCAAATCAACATGTAGTAGGTCCAAAACTCCTTTGGCTTGCCATGTTTTATTGTCAGTATCAAATGAAAGTCAATGTTGTTTTCATAACTGACAGCCTGTACATTGTTGATTTTTTAGGTTAGCTAAGTGGTAATACAAATATTAAAATTCAATACATGAACATATAAAGAATTGAGGTAAAATTCAAACTGTAATAAAACATAACAACATAACTTTCATTTCTTTCAACTTAACGCTCTGCTGGTCACTGCGTTATCTTAACGCTCTGCTGGTCAACATGTTAAAGTTGATCATTGAATTGTTTCATCAATTGTCATGTACAAAAAAATAATAAATAACACGTGCAGTAAACTAAATCTCAAGTAAACTACAGAAGATAAAGAATCTTAACCATTGTTGGATCCGCTTTATACTCAGTTAGTTCTAAGTTTGATCTTGTCACTGAAAGGACAAGTCAAACTAGTTGAACCATATACGTACCTTGAGAGAGAGAGGGAGTAAACATACCTTAGTTTCTTCAATCAATTTAGCAGTGCAGTCAAGGAGAATGACACAGATGCACTCAAAGTGAAAGATGTGCAGTCATGCACTCTACCAACAGATTCACGATGAACAAATTCTCAAAACCAGTCAGGGTGGATCAAACAGAAAAACTCAACCTATGCAGAGAATAGATCGCTGTAAACCCCATGCAGAATAATATAGAGGTAAAACTCATGACCAATCAAAACGCTAAGGCAATACTCATGACGTGAAGACCAAGCAAAAATGCTGAGGCAATACTCATGACGTGAAGACCAAGCAAAATCTTGTGGAGTGAAATCGCAGGGTATGAGTGCAGAGATCTAGATGAAGTAAACCTATGGAGAAAGCAACCAGTAGAGAAATACACAGACAACAGTAGAAGGACACAGGAAGCTGCTAGAGAAAGTGGTTGATGAAAGACAAAGGAACCCGCAGCAGCTGTGAAGGAGATCAGTGAAGGCCAGACCGAGAAGGAGATAGATGAAGACCATACCAAGAAGGAGATCTCCTGAGATCAATCCCGCGAAGGTAAGCCAAACCAAAAATCAGAATCCAAGCCTGTGAAAAATAAAAAATCAGAATCCAAGCCCATGGAGAAATCCGTGCCGTGAAAAATCAAAATCAGAATCCAAGCCCATGGAGAAATCCGTGCCGTGAAAAATCAAAATCAGAATCCAAACCCATGGAGAAATCTGTGCCGTGAAAAATCAAAATCAAAATACAAGCCCATGGAGAAATTCGTGCCGTGAAAAATCAAAATCAGAATCCAAGCCCGTGGAGAAATCCGAGCCATGAAAAATCAAAATCAGAGCCCATGAAGGTAAGCCGTGGTGAAAAATCAAAATCACATGTATGGAAACTAAGAATAATATCTTCCTTAAATAGGTTAGGGTATATAAAAAATTTACTTAGGATAGAATAAACGGAGGCCCACAAAAATAAAAATAAAATCATAAAATTAAAAATTAGGTAGTAAAAAACAATAAACCGTCCCAACAAAAGTCAAAAAGGTTTTAATATAATAAAAAGTAAAATGTCAAAAATTCTATTAATAAAATCATCAGATTTTATTAATAATACTAAAATAATTATTTAATGAAATTATAATAAAATGAAAGTCCAAAGGTCCAACATAAAGTCCAAAATCATAAGTGGGTCATTATAATAAAAACATAAGGTAGCCATAAAAATAAATGGTTCAATGATTTTTAATAAATCATCAAGTAAATATACTACATAAAGTAGGAGTCATCATAGTCAAAGGTGCACACAAGTAATAGTGCTAAGACTAGTAAGAATAGGACCAAGATTCAACAACCACAAGATCAAGGTGAACTGTAAAGGTGGACAATCAATCAAATAGGACCAATAAGACCAAATACTTTTCTCTCTCTCAAGGTACATAGTTTTATATATTTTGTCATCACTGTATAAGGGGGAAGATCCAAACGAATGGTACAATCCTTTTGTCCTTGACACTGCTCCTAAAGGTTAGGTACTAGGGACATCGTCAAGGGGTGGCCAGTCCCTTGAGAATCAACCTGGCAATAACCGATTAGGAGAGGGGACACCATTATCTTCCATTCTTAATGAATGGATTTCAGCCTTAGGCTGAGTTTCAGTCTCACACTGAATCAAGTTGATCAATCCCTGGACCCTGACCAGGTCCTCCGTTCTCTCGTAGAATGGTTCTCAATACTAAGCCGAGTTTCAGTCTCACACTGAAAATTGATCAACTACCTGCAGTACCTACTTGGACATCGTGTTCCTGGTCCTATACCAGAATATATCTCTGTCTCTACCTGCAGGCTCTACTTGGACATCACATCCTTGGTCCCATACCAAAATACCCTAGAGGAATATAGGGGCCCTAGCCACATGCTAGGGGCTTTGCCATGGCATCAACCTGCTTGGTCCTAGACCAAGAACCCCAGGAGACTACTGGGGGACCTAGGGTACCTTCTAGGGTCTTACTCTGTCCTAGTCAACTGACTAGGAAACCATTCTTTGAGAATGGGTCTCGCAGTTGCACTAACTTTAACACACATATCTCTAACAATCCTGCACATACATCTAACAATCCTGAATGGATGGAAGACCATCCACCATATTAGTTTTATTAAGTACAGATAAATATTGATAACTTAGGTGTCCATACCTTTCATGCCAGACTACATTTGTATTCTCTACCACACCTGGTGCATGTGCCTTTGTTGTTTTTAGATTAGCCAGTCTATACAACCCTTTTTCACCAATACAAACTACATTCACCTTGTTATCACAAGAGTAGTGACCATATATTTGCTTCCTTAAAAATTTGCAAAAATATTAGGGTTCCTAGTTATCTCACTAATAGACGAGATTTTTGCTCATGTTAGGAACATATCGAACATTTTTCAACAACCTCACTTAAAGTACTGTTCAATATGACATGAACAACCTCACTTCCTATAACATAGTGAGTCCATCCATCACCCAAAGCAATAGATTCACTAATACTCTTATCTTCAATGAAATTTACATACTAGTTTATGTGACACTTGTAGTGGTGAGATGCGCCTGAGTCGAATACCAGGGTATAGACATGGTTGATTGATTATGTAATGCCACAAATGAAAAATCACCCACTTTTTCTTCTTCACCTCTTTCGACAATATTTTCATGCCTTGATTTCATTTAACCACGTGCCAAGTCATATTGTTTTTTTTGGCAATATCTCTTGAAGTGTCCAGGCTTATTGTAGTAATAACATCTGAATTTGTTCTCTTTGATACATTGCTAGCATTTTTTTGTTTGTCTTTGCCTTTGAACTATGCACTAAATGCACTCATTATAGTGGATGGAGTTGATGCCTCTATCTGACATAGCCTCATTTCCTTATGTACAAAAAAGTGTCAATAACTTCTCAAATGTAACACTACTACATTTTGACCAAAAATCCGATGGCCATATTGTCGGATTTTTGACACTTCCCTATCGCATGTACGAAACTATGATTTTTTTTTAGCATCGGTGGATTTTCGTCGATTATCCGACATCTCTCCAAGCCGTCGGTTAAGCGACATCTCATTTTACCGTCAGTTAAATGTAAATCGTCGGTTATCCGACATCTAATGCATATTAAATTTTAAAAAATCACCTGCAAGCCGTCGCTTAACCGACAGGGTTAGATGTAAACCGTCGGTTATTCGACATCTAATGCATATTAAATTTTTAAAAAATCACCTGCAAGCCATCGCTTAACCGACGGGGTTAGATGTAAACTGTCGGTTATTTGACATCTAATGCAGATTAAATTTTAAAAAAATCACCTGCAAGCCGTCGCTTAATCGATGGAGTTAGATGTAAACCGTTGGTTATCCGACATCTACAGCGTCAGTTATTCGACGATAATGAAAACATAAGCGTCGGTTAAGTGACGGCTATCAGTGATTTAAAAAAAAAAATCACCTACAGGCCGTCGCTTAACCGACGGCTATAAGTGTGTTTTTTTTTTAAATACAAATGCCATATTACATTGTACATGCTTATAACAGCCTCAAACAGCAAAATTCGTAACCACATTGGCAAGGCTTTAATTGCCTATCAGTCAAGTCCATTTCCTCTGCACAAAGTGGACAGATATTTTCCCCGTCATCATTCACAAAGTCCATGCTGTGAGTAGACAAAAATATTGCGCCTCTTTACCACAATTTTCTGGAGTCAAATGTCAAGTATTATCTGTGAGTTGAATTGAAGAACCAACAAAAGATGCACCATTCTACATTTGCCTTTCTGAAACTTTGAAACAACAAAATATACACCAGTTGGAGTAAGAATTGTGTAGGTGCAGAGGCACACAAGTTTTTATAGCCAAGGCATAGCAGCAATGTGTTGTTTTCCATCTAACACTTCCTCTCTAATTCTGTTGGCATACTGTTCAGTTTGAACTACAGTTTGAGATTAGCATATTGCTTATGCTCTGAATACAAACACTTGATTTTTGTGAATTATGAGGAACTTGCCAATTATATATTGTACTTGTTTATATGATGGTGTGGCTGGTGATATCATGCATACATACAATAAACCATTGGTACCTTTAACACTAATGATCATATCATGCAAATATACAATATCCACATAATATGATCATATCATGCAATAGGTGATAGCTATCAAAGGACATCAAATTTAGATCATTGTCATTAGACCATAACACCATATATGTGCAACAATATCCAATTAAATAAACAAGTGGCGACAATATCATCCATGCCAATTAACTCCAAAGGGTGAAGAAGGTTGGAAATGTCATATGAAAAATAGTAAATACTATGATATGGTTCTTGAATCTGGTATCTGCAGTCATAGGTCTCCACATCTGCTAATGAAGCAATATATAGATCGTTTCCCAAAATCCTGGGTATAAGTTGTTTGGCTGTAAAATATGCAGAGAAGTCAATTGTGTGGTACATCCCCATAAATTGTGTACAACTCGAAAAACTGTGCAACATGCATCATAGTATTATCAGCAATGTTGGGCTTTGAAAAGAGCCCTGATTTTCATAGGTTCCTAAGTTACAACCTGTTATACAAGTCCTTACACAGACTATGTTGTCAACTCTAAAATGCTTAATTGAGTACACTGTCCTTCTCTTAGTGCCAGAATATAATCATGAAATAGGTTGCTGCTTCAAAACTAGACAATGGATAGTTTATAACAAACTAAATCAACAAGTGTTGATTGAAATGGAGCACAATAATATGTCAGTGGTAGCATACGCTTTTCCAAGTTACTCTACTTTCAATGGCTAAACCCTTTAATGTGGTGCAGTAAATGCAATCTTATGTAGCTAATGATGCATGATGGTCAAGATAAGCAAATGAGGGGTAATCTGGGGTAAATGCACATTTTAAATGCTATTGGTGCTCTCTAAGTTGATTTGCCATTATCTTAACCAGACTGTACAAAAATTGATAGAGATTATTAAGACTCCACAAGAGGCATTAGAGGAAATTTGGGGTCTAAAATGGGCCTTATAAGAAAACGTGCCAAAATAAGTTTTTGTGAGTTGGAATTCAAGAACCAATAGAATTTCAATAAAATAAGTCAACCATAATGGTTGAATTGGCATATTTGTCATTAAAAAAAACTACTTTTTTTGTTCGTATTTTCGACATATCTCCCTGTGTTTTTACTCAAATTTCGATCAGGAGAGCTCGTTGGATGCGGAATTTGATTCCGCATCCAACTAGCTCTCCCGATCGAAATTTGAGTAAAAACACAATGAGATATGTCGAAAATACGAACAAAAAAAAGTAGCTTTTTTCTTTCTTCCTCCAAAATTAATTAATATTATTTTATTATTTTAACCATTATTTTATTATTTTAACTATTATTTTATTATTTTCCTTAGGAGGCCCATTTTAGACCCCAAAATTCCTCTAATGTTTCAATGGTTGTATCCTCACTTAAGCATGGTGTTGTGACTCTCATAAAGGACTCGAATGGTAATCATGTTGTGCAGCGGTGCTTACAGCACCTTAGCAGTGCAAACAACCAGGTTATATAGATGTTATTCTTCATTATGAGCACTCATAATTATTATTTTACTTTTAAATATATAGATGCTCACTCTTCATCCTGAGCACTCATAAATATTATTTTTCTTTTAGATATATAGATGTTCACTCTTCATCATGAGCACTCATAATTATCATTTCTTTAGATGGAATATCAGCTTGTCCATAAGTTTCCTTTCTTTCTATTGTTGTTTTCCTACATATCTGCTTGTTCCAGATAGTTTTGTGTTCAACCATAAATCCGTTCCTATTTTTTTTATAGATGCTGCACCTTGTATGATGCAGTGGTATGCAATTGATCACAGGGTTAGGTAGGCATGAAGCTGGTAACTGACAAAAAAGAGAACTCATTTGATTTGTGAATACGTACTACCACTATATATAGCTTATAAAAGTGTTATCATTTTCCAAGGTTCTCAGCCTTGGAATTTTATGTACTTCACATCTATTCCGATAACTTCATGTGCATATGAAATACTTCACCTGTAGTAATTCTAGAACTGCCTCCACTAGGCACTATCTTTGACAGAATAAGCATTCACTGAAAAATAGTGATTGGTGATAGAACAAACAAATCCAGATGTTGCAAGTCTCAATATAGCACTGCTAAAGAGACATCCATGATTCTACTAGATCCTTCACAGACCACCTTCTGCAGCATAAATGAAGTAAAGTCATTTTTCTTAAGTTTTATTTGGGGAACACTGAGGACTCATTGATGTTGAACCAATCCAACAAGTTCCAGGAATTTCTTGGAGGCAATGGTAACTTTTTGCCTTTAATTGATGCTTTGGATGGATGCCATAATGAGTCAGTGAATAGGAAGGTGCTACAGCTGCTTGTTAATATTTTAACAGGTGATTCGAGTTATATTAACTTGAAACACACCTTGCAAGAAAAGTTCTTATTGATGGATTCATCTTCTTTGGCTTCATGGCTGGAAAAAATGCTGCTAGGATTTACTGGCCAAGGGAGAAACGTAGGGTGAAAAGAAAAGAGACCATTCTTCTCCCAGCAGAAAAAGAAAAACAGAGTAATTCACAGCTGAAACGTTGTAGCAGACTTTCAAAAACTCAAGTAGTGACACAATAACTCCACAATAACTCCTCTACTAAAGTAGTGAAACACACCATATACCTCCAAATAATGTCAACAAAGTGGTAGAAAAACTTCACACAAGTATAGCAATTATCACAAGTTATGTTGCCAAGGGATGCAATCCCGAGTCTCCATGTCCTAGGATATAACTTTATGCAGGTATTGCACTTATCAAAAGTTGTGTTGCTAAGGGATGTGTTCCTGGGTCTTCCTATCTCAGGATGTGTCCCATATCCCAAGTGCTAGACAACATCCCCGAAAAAATTCTAGGAATGTGCCCTTGAAACAATCCAAAATTTTGATTTTTACATTTTAAACCCGTGCCCAATATTCTCATTTTTAAGCTTGATCTGCACCGCAATATCATTTAAGGTCAGATTTGCATTTTCTATGGCATGTGATCTACCACATGAATCTTACCAATAAGTTATTCTAAGAGATCAACCAACATATTCCATGCCTATCTAGCTGGTATAGAGCTTTAATCTATGTATTTTGACTATGATCTCAACAAATAGTAACAGAACTTGTTGTGATTATTCCAAATTTGTCAGAGCAACTATAGCCTACATTATGTCCCTATAATTGCAAGCTTAACAAAGCAATTCAAATAGAAAATATTTGAAATTGCAATTCCTACAGAAATTTCAATTACTTGAGAACAATATTTTTCTAGCTGGAAGTAATTATCTATCCATGAATGACTGATCTATAATAAGCAAGCAGAATTATCTGGGGCTTCTTTTTTGTTGTTATTCATGAAACAATCCCCTCCAAAAGTGGGGAATATTAGAAAAGTGGTGTGAAGGAATATATTCTGTATGAACATAACAATTAGAGCTTGTAACTCAACCCCGTGAATCGTTTATTATATAGGCAACCCTCCATACATCCCACGAAATGCATTTTTAATCTTCTAATTTGGTTAATTTAACAGAAAAAACAAAAGGATTATGTAAACAAATGACCGGAGGAAGACGGAAATTGGTCTTTCATAACAGGCTGCCAAAAGGAATAGTTGGAACATGATGGAAGTTTAAAAACAAATAAAATACCTTGTGATGTCATAAACCAAAAGTGCTCCAGCTACCCCTCTGTAGTATGATCTTGTAATCGATCAAAACGACTCTTGTCCTGCCTACAATAACAGGAAATATATACTTGGCAAGTCAAATGCCCCAGGTGCTAAACCATGCTAATGGTAGTAGGTTGTAATGCAAACGATATAACCAAATTATCAGTTTCTTCTTTCTATTATTTGAGCTGAGACTAGAAAATAATTTACAGAAGAGATAAATCAGTGAATTTTTTCAAGTTCACAAGTTCCAAACTTGAAAATTTAAAATGATGCTAATTTTATTTTGTGATTCAGGATTGTCAATGTCCACAAACTAAATTCCTATTGCATATAAATTCCAAAAAGAATGTAGCATGGAACAACAAACATTTTAAACAAATGTGAACTCAACCTTTTCCAAAATTGCACTTGTGGCCACCAATTCAATTCACGAAATACAGTACTCATTCCACACAAAATCTATGATAGAAGCAACTACACACATTTTCTGGACAATACTCAAAAAATGATAGACATAAATGTTGGGAGATATCATAGACATTTGCAACACTTGGAAGCATAATGCATTCTATAGCGGCGGTGAGGGCGGGGTGGCCTGTCAGCTCGTCATGTGTCTTTATTACAGTGCATTGCATCTAGATAGTGAATTGGGTGCATTTAATATGGACACTTCAGGGTCTCATTTCCTATGGAACCTCTAGGTTGTGAACCTCAAGGATGTATATCTCAAATTCACACAAATGGCCAACATATCAACATGGGTCCAACACATATCATAGACAAGTTTAAATGGGCCTGTGCTCCTTACAATTTCAAGATGAATTCTGCTTGGGATCGCATATATGATGAAAGGAAGAAAAAGGCAAAAATAGAAACTAATCAGACAACAGATGGTAACTGGCCCGGGCTCCGGACACATTAAAAACATGGTCTCATTTCATATGCACCTCAAGGTTGTGAAACTAGAGGATGCATATCTCAAATTAACACAAATTGCCAAAATACCAAACAAATGACCAACATACCAACATGGGTTCAATGCATATCCATAGACAAGTTTAAATGGTCCTCTGCTCGTTACAATTTCAAGATGAAATCTGCATGGGATCCCATATATACAAGATGAAAAGAAGAAAAGGACAAACAAAAGAAACTAATCAGAAAATGGATGGTAACTGGCCAAGCCTCCGAACCCATCTAAAACAGGGTCTCATTTCAAATGCAGCTCAAGGTTGTGAAACTCGAGGATGCATATCTCAAATTAACACAAATTGCCAAAATACCAAGATGGGTTCGGTGCATATCATCCCCAGGTTTTAATGAGACACTACTATTTACAATTTCAAGATGAATTCTGTAGGGATCCCATACATACAAGATGTAAGGAAGAAAAGGACCAAAAAATATAAACCAACGAGAAAATGGATAGTAACTACCCCGGACCCCTCTAAACCAGGGTCTCATTTCATATGCACCTCAAGGTTGTGATGCTCGAGGATGCATACCTCAAATTAACACAAATGACCAACATATCAAGATGGGTTCAACGCATATCATACCGGGTGTAAATGAGGCTCTGCTAGTTATATTTTCAAGTTGAATTATGCATAGGATCACATACATACAAAATGAAAAGAAGAAGAACAGAAGCCAGTGAGAAAAAGTATGGTAACTGACGCAGACCCATCGAAACCAGGGGCTCATTTCATATGCACATCAAGGTTATGAAGCTCAAGGATGCACGTCTCAAATTCACACAAATCGCCAACATATCAAGATGGGTTCGGTACATATCCTATCCGAGTGTAAATGGGTCTGTGCCAGTTACAATTTTAGGATGAATTCTGCGAGGGGTAGCATATACATGAGATGAAAAGTAAAAAGAAACCAATGAGAAATTGATAGGGTGTTACTATATCCCAGATCTGAATTTTAATGGTCTTGTTGCCAATGGTGATCATGCGTGCCCCAAATTCCACCCCGATTGTCAAGTCATGCACTGGCTGGAACCTCTTGTCCATGGGTAGCATATACTAGCTTTGCAGTGAGTTGAGCTGTGCGATCTGTGTTTCCATTAGGTAGGCCAAACAGACAGCCTTCTCACGGTATTATGCTAAAAGGTGAATCCTTGGCGTGTATGGCATTTGTAGGTTCCACGCCCTATGTCACTTTTGGCTTTTCTTTGTTTGTTTCAATGAGGCCTTCACTCTCATATCCTCTAATCAAGTGCAAAGGATATATGAAGGTATAGGGTCACTAGCTTGGTACTAAAGGGTTCATATACAGGAAAGTTCTCATGGTTAATTATATGTTGTTGCCACTAGGTTATTTAGCCCTTGCACCACCATGAGTTATATGCTAGCTTCTAAAAGCACATTATTGTTGTTGTTTAATACTTGAAAACTTCCAAGGATTGAGAAGGGACACAACCCCTTGATTCTCTCACACATGTAGCGGGTTGTCTAGAAGAGTAATTGAGGTCAACGACTCGAAATATAAAATATGTTCTTTCTCACTTTCAATATTAGTCAATGGAGCATATCACACAAAAATAATCTAAAGACCATGTTTAAATTGAAGTATGCCATATTCAACCTTAAGGCTTAAGAAAATCACATTAATTTAAACATGCATAAAGCAATTGTAGTATGTTCATTGAAAATCATAAAGTTCCATGGAAGCCTTAGTATTTAGGGCAAGAATATGCCATATCTAATATGAGATGGTCCATTATACAATATACTAGCCCATCGTCACCCCAAAACTAAGAAGTTTTGTACATCCTAGTGCAAACAAAATGTCCCCTCAAAATTGATTATTTGTCCTACTTGCCCATAATTTTTATCTTTGCATGATAAGTGCGAGAGTGAGTGTGTGAGATAATGAACCTAGGTCTTAAAGGCGCCATCGCTTAAGCGACGCTTATGAGAATAGTCGTCGCATAACCGACGGTTATGAGAATAGCCGTCGCTTAACCGACGCTTGTGGCCACATTTACAAAAAAAAAATGTATCCTTGTGATTTTTGGTAAGTTTAAAAAGAGAAATCCACGCGCCGTCGGATTTTGGATCGAAATGTAGTAGTGTAAGTTGTTGGTTGTCTCCAATTAGAAGTAAGGACTCAACAAATTAATCAAAAAATGGTGGCAAACTTCGCATCAACATAGTAACCATATCCTCATCATCCACCGGCTTCTTAATAGCAAAAATTTGATCATTAAAATCCTTCAAGTGCAATAAATATTTATAGATTGATCCTCCTTCCTACAACTTGGTGGAAAAGTTAAAACAAAATATTTTTAAAATACAATGACCACCCAACTTCGGATGCTTGATACTTATTTTGGATATTTGTCCACAATACAGGTGCTACAATGGAATTGCTTACTTCTGGAATTAATGTTTCTTCCAGTGACAGTTTGAGAAGCACAAGTGCCTCTTTATGTCTTTTATCATAGTTTTCGGGATAATTTACTGGTCTGTATTCTTTACCTAAGATGGTTTGTTCAAGATCTATAAATTCAATAATGGTCAGTATCTTATGACTCCACAAACTGTAATTCTTTCCCATCAATTTTTCACACTTTGGAAAGAGTAAATGATGCTAACTAGCCATTACTAATACAAATCAAACAGTGAAGAGTACAATTTAGCACAGGCTTACTACCACTGAGAGTACTCCATCCAATCAGTTTAGAAAACCTCCTTCGTGTTGACAGTAGCTTTGAATTTCCACGCAGTGGTTGGTAAATACTTCCACTCTCAAATTCGCAGTAGGTCACAAATCCTTCACATAGTAGTTTCATGGTCAAGAGCAAGGTGGTGGCTGATCCTCGATGAGCTTACTTTTATCATGCAGCTACACCATAAGATCACAGCTGTTGGCCCAATGAAAATTCCTTGATTTAGCAGCATATCAGGTCGCAGCAACTCTGAATATCTACTTGCCTATATCGATATTACAATAAGCAGATTTTCTAAAGTTCAAAGTCTACCATCAATAGTAGAAATTCCAGAAAATGCAAAACATGGTCAAGATTTATCATAAAAGAAAAGTTGATAGGGATAAATACAATGAATGAACTCAAAATGACACATTAAGAACCAATGACACCCCTGCTAGTAAAAGGTAGTATTTACATTGACAAATTCCACTCACTATGTCCTTTCAATTTTCAAGTACATATAACACTTGAAGAGATCTCTAAGGATTTAGGTTTAAAAATTTCAAGATCTGGGTAATTATTTATTCCATCACTACCTCACTAGTGCAACCAAACAATCCCTTATGATTTGGATAGTGTCATCATTGCTAGTTTTGATATAATATATGAATAAAATTTTAATAGTTGTGGATACAAATTTTAGAATCCAAAATAAGTGGAAGCTATAAAATACAAAGAAATGTTTTTAAGGCCACCAAAGAAGATATCTAAATCATAGGATATGTGAATAACGAAAGTAGTTCCTTATTAAAAGGAAGTTTAGTCATTAGGTTGAGGAAAAAAATGAAATTTACTTTGAAAAACTATAGAGATGTTGGTAGTAGCAATGATCCAAAGAGGATTCACATAGATGCAATTCGTGAAAAAAAACATTGATTTCAAGCTGAAGTCTATCAAAATTGAAGCCTATAATCATTATGTTGTAACCCAAAAATAGAAGGAAGAATCTTGGACCACCCTAAATGTCCAAACTAGTAATGCCAATGGCCTTTTTGTTGGGACACCTACCACTTATAGAATGTAGAAGAAGATAGAAGACGTCATTTACCCACTTGCATCCCACCCAACACTAGAGATAGAAGAAAATGAGGAAGATGAAAATGAATCCTCTTAGGAAGGATCTTCATAGTCTAATGGTGCCACGATGGCATCAAAATACAAAGGATTCTTTATTGAAGCTAGCTTTTCTTGTATTATTAGAACATTTACTTCAAAGTTTGTTTTTTACTAGGGTAGTATGTCAGAATCTATACTAGCAATCCCGTTTTGAAAAAGATATATGTATGTTGGATTTTGAACTACTATTGCCAAAGGACAGTTTTGAATTTCCATGTTACACTAGAAATTTTGGTAAATGGGACATTATAGTGTGTTTCAAATCAATTCAATTACATGTTTCTGTATGAATCAATGAATATTTATGTGAGGATAGGCAGTAAACCACTATCAGTATCCAAGAGATGGTATAGTTGAAAGAGTGTGGTATGCAAGTATTGCATGGGTACCCTCTATCATGCACATCCTGTAATATATATTTGTTGGAACATTAAAATGGTGTTCCATGTTCTCTTCACTCTCATGTTTGTGAATGTGTGCATATACTCTTTTAAACCAATAAGATTCAAGTTTTGCACTTCCAGTTTCACTTTAGGTGTTATTTATGAAAGTGCTATGGAATTATCTTTTCTCCAGCATTGTGGATAATGTTGTATTCTAGCACTTTTGGTTGGATGTGTACATTCATTTCTAATGAAATTGTAGTTAGAGATGCATGTTAAATCCCCTTGCTACTACAACGATTGCTTAAGGGAAATTCTGCTCTTTGATCTAATTATGGACAATAAGGAGTGTTGTAACTGTATCCTTGATCCAGTTGAGGCCGGCACATATGTTTTGGCTATAAGTATAAGCTCCAACTATGAAAAAGTCTCATATTGTCAAATACCTCACCTTGAGTTGGTCAAGGCTAGCTAAGCCATACTATGATGCATATAATCATCACCTTGATTTGACCGTGGTGAGAAAGGAATTTTTTGTTGCAGGTTTGCATGTTTTTTCTCACCTTGAGTTAGTCAAGGTATAGCCACAAATTTTTGGGTTTGGATGGAAAAAATTATTCTAAAGTATTGAATCCATTGTCACCGAATTGCCTATCACCTAGTTCTGTAGCAACTTTCTCAAACTCCTGAAGATTTGAGATCACAGAATCGCCAAATCCCATGAAATCATGAAAGCCACTATCAATGGATGGCATGCTTTGGTCATTATTTTCACCCTCATCTTTGTTAACTACACTATCATGAAAAAACGTGGACCACTTATCTATCTCCCATCCCCTGGCTGGCAATATTGATGGTGATAATCTTAGCGAGATCAATGAAGTATACCAGGTCTTTGTGCCAGCCAGTTGCATTTGAAGAAAGAATTTCAAAGTCTCATCAGTGATGCCTTCAAGGACATACCCTGATATCATCACATCAATTGTAATCACTAATCAGGTTAGGATGAACACTTTTTACTTGCATTCGATGAAAGAGATTCAAGTCCTCGTCACATTGCCAACTATATGAATAGCCTGTAATAATCACACTCTACGACACCACATCTCTTTCTGTCATTTTGTCAAACAGTTTGCATGCATCCTCTAAAATCCCACATTTGCATACATATCCATGAGCACATTACCCAAACAAATCCTGGAGATCAAATCCCATTCTAAGAATGTAAACATGTACCTTGATGCAAAATCTTGAATTTCAGACCTGTCTCTGCAATCTTGGAATTCTAGTCTCTATTATCACGGTTTTAAATCAAAGTAATTCATTGATTTTATAAAAAATTGTAGGGTTGCTTTATTTCATTTTTGAGACTGAGCATAAAACAAATTACCACCACAATTAACAACCAAGCCTTACTTCCAGCAATGATATACTTAAGCCTGAATGGATTTAGAAACTACTAAAGCAGAGATGGCTTCTTCTCGCGGAATGTCTTTGGCATGCTTGGGATCTACAACAACTCATAGGAGGGAATAACATAATAGTGGCAAAGATGAAATGATTGGGGTACATACATGTCTGTAGCATTCCATAGAATTAAGCCGACGCCTCCTGTTTATGTCCATATCTTGAAGAGGCTGCAATTATGACAGTCCATGCCACCACATCTTGATTGCGCATTTCGTCAAACATTTGGTGAACATCAGCCAAACATCCTACCATGGCATACACAGTGACAAATTTAGGATTTTAGACATTATTCAAAACCCAAATCCTGAAAAATCCATATTTAATTTTAAACTTGATTCATAATATTGTTTAACCATTCCTTTGCCGTGTGATCACTACAAAGCTTACCTAATTTGTCGGCGTTGATATGGACCTGAGTTTGTCGGTTCTCTGTTGTCATGATTCTCAGCTTGCAACGATTATGGGTTAAGGAGAATAAGCATCATATTTGAATTCTTCTCATATTTCAATAATTTTTTGTCTTTTGTATAATGATATCAGTCGTTGTTTGGATTAGTCCATTGGGTTTATCTCTTTGCTATAGGGAATGGACACTGGCGCTCTTCACTCTTTGCTGTGGTTCCTCTGCCTGCTACGCTCTAAGGATTTCGGCCACTATGGTGTGCTCTAAATGAGGTATAAATCCAACCAAGAAGCTTAAAATTTGAAGCTATGATCTAGTAGAATTGTTATAATTGCAAGGGTATCCATCCGGTGACAGGTTTGAGGGGTAGTCAGTCAGGTCGAGATGCCAGTAAGGTTATCCCATGAGCTACCTATATTTATTTTATTCAAATGGTTGAAGCTTATGATCGGCGGAAATATGAAGAAGGCCTCAATGAGTCTTTAAAATAAAGCCTGAAGGTTCTGGAGCAGAATAAGAAGAACGGAGTGCAGATAAAGAGGAAGTATGGAGATTGGGTTTCTTGTTAATGAATATTTTGTGGTTCAATTGTACCTCGAGGACCTATTCATATTTTAAATGAAAAAATGACTGTTCCTTTATGAATATACCTGGTTCATTCATAACAAGATTAAAATGTACTATTTGAGCTCACTCCATGTAGTTTGCAAGGAATATCTCCAACTATTTTATATCAAATCTTCACACCACTTGTATTTCTATTGCAAAGGTCATTTGGGTTATTTGGGAAGAGATAGGAACCTATCAAGCTAAGAATAAACACCCATCCTCTAGCAAACCATTGTTCCCAGACCATTCAGAAGGTTTTATGCAATATTTAAGAAGCACATGCATCAATGAATAACTATCAACTTAGGGAAACCTCCAATGCTTGTATCATGGTGAAAAATGAAATGTGAAGGTGTAGATGCTTTATATGTGGAACTCCCTAGACTAAGAAAAGATAACTGGCAGCTAGCACATTCCCCAAGGCTAAGAAGACCTATTATGAGGATAGTCTAACTTGAAGGGGCTTCTCTATATATTTTAATATGGTTATTTTTGGAGGAAGCATGGATATAGCCCGTAAAAAAAGGACGTCCCACACAAGAGGACATTTGGAGGGATATCATGAGATATTTCACATGGTTCAAGGTATGTCTCGCATATTTGGAGGCATGATAAATCATCTAATCGATTACTGGCATGATTTACAAAGAAAAGAGGAGGAACTCCCTTCATAAGTCAATGGCATTTTCTCTCCAAAGATAAGATCAAATACCATGACTCAAGGGAACATTGTAAATTGGAAAGTGACAAGTGGTGGCAAGAAAGCATTCAAACCCTATTATATGCAATTTTCTCCCTTCAATGAGGAGAAGCCAGTTTTGAGGAGGCTTTTAGTGGCCCTTGAAGCATGGATCTAGAAGCTGCTAAATGTGTTTTACTTTTATTATTGGTTATCGGAGAGAAAAGTGGATATAGCATCCACTTATTGATATTTTATTTCAAGGTAAGTTGAGTTAAATTTAGAGGCTAGGAGGCCCTTTATATTTATTAAAGTCCTGTAGTTCAGTTATGCCCTTTGTAAAAGTACCATGGAGCTTCCAACTAAAAGACTATTTCTTTCTCATTCTTGTAGCTTGAAAGCGTGCAATTTTAGAGGTGCATTGGTCCTAGAATTTCCATAGCTAAATGGGATTAAAAGGGAGATACCAAACTCTATTGTTCCCTAGATAGTGTCAGGACAATCATTTGTCAACCCACTTTAAATCCTCTCAGAGGTTTTCAAGCATAAAATTTCCTCAATAATATTTGTCAAGTGGGCCTTATTTCCTTATATGTTTAAATTATGTGGTGAGTCTATGATGTCATACAATGAAAACTAACCTCAAATCTTGTTCATAGATAGCCTACTGAGAGAGAAATGATGGCACGTGTACTATAGGAGGAGACAAACAAATATGCCTAGCCAAAAACTGGAAATACTATCCATCCCTCATCCATATATATACAGAACATTGAATAAAGCATAAATAGATAGAGGGATCCATTTGGAGTGATCCTAGAGTCCACAAATAAATAGTGATTGATGGATGTAAGCAATATAATTTATAGATTCAAGGAGAGGTATTCATAAACTCTATAAATGGATGTAGTTTAAAATTTGCAGTGATGCCTGCGTGCTAAAATATTTAAGAGTAGGAGGGATATGGTGCATTGATATCTTGGTTTTCCCTTACCATAACATGCCTATAAGGATTGATATAGCATCAAATAATCATCTTCACTATCATGAAAATGTTCTGAAAATATAAGAAATGATATTTGTCAATTGTTGTCTAGGAAATTTAAGAGTTCTGAGATAGTAGATGGAAGTATTGTGCAGTTAAATAATATATTCCATCACTAGAATACGATTGGATTTAAATGGGGAAAATGCAACGAAATAAAGAGAGTAGTTGCTGAATGAATTGTAGATAAAGCTTGTCAAAGATGGCCAAATACACATTCTGAATCATAATTAGGTGTAGCAATTTGTATTCACTCCAAAATAATGGTATGTATGATGAAAATGAGGATGAGATTTTTATTTTCCATGAGGTAATAATGTGTAATTTCACATCAAGGAATTGTGATTATTGTATAAATTTGATCAATGCATAAGGTCCTAATTATCAGTTTTAACATTAGAAGAAATGGTGCAGAGAAAACCAATATATGTAGAGTTGGTGTATCTACTCCATGTTTATTG
>LPNX010409825.1:3111-27180 GCA_001517045.1 Pseudotsuga menziesii | reverse complement strand
TGTTGAGGAAATTTTATGCTTGAAAACTTTTGAGAGGCTTTAAAGTGGGTTGACAAATGATTGTCCTGTCACTATCTAGGGAGCAATAGAGGTTGGTATATCCATTTTAATCCCATTTACCTATGGAAATTCTAGGACCAATGCACCTCTAAAATTGCATGCTTTCAAGCTAGAAGAATGAGAAAGAAATAGTTTTTTAGTTGGAAGATTCATGGTACTTTTACAAAGGGCATAACTGAACTACAGGACTTTAATAAATATAAAGGGCCTCATAGCCTCTAAATTTAACTCAACTTACCTTGAAATAAAATATCAATAAGTGGATGCTATATCCATTTTTCTTTCCAATAACCAATAATAAAAATAAAACACATTTAGTAGCTTCTAGATCCATGCTTCAAGGGCCACTAAAAGCCTCCTCAAAACTGGCTTCTCCTCATTGAAGGGAGAAAATTGCATACAATAGGGTTTGAATGCTTTCTTGCCACCACTTGTCACTTTCCAATTTACAGTGTTCCCTTGAGTCTTGGTATTTGATCTTATCTTTGGAGAAAAAATGCCATTGACTTATGAAGGGAGTTCCTCCTCTTTTCTTTGTAAATCATGCCAATAATCGATTAGATGATTTATCATGCCTCCAAATATGCGAGACATACCTTGGACCATGTGAAATATCTCATGATATCCCTCCAAATGTCCTCTTGTGTGGGACGTCCTTCTTTTACGGGCTATATCCATGCTTCCTCCAAAAATAGCCATATTAAAATATATAGAGAGGCCCCTTCAAGTTAGACTATCCTCATAATAGGTCTTCTTAGCCTTGGGGAATGTGCTAGCTGGAAGTTATCTTTTCTTAGCCTAGGGAGTTCCACATATAAAGCATCTACACCTTCACATTTCATTTTTCACCATGATACAAGCATTGGAGGTTTCCCTAAGTTGAGAGTTATTCATTGATGCATGTGCTTCTTAAATATTGCATAAAACCTTCTGAATGGTTTGGGAACAATGGTTTCCTAGAGGATGGGTGTTTCTTCTTAGCTTGATGGGTTCCTATCTCTTCCCAAATAACCCAAATGACCTTTGCAATAGAAATACAAGTGGTGTTAAGATTTGATATCGAATAGTTGGAGATATTCCTTGCAAACTGCATGGAGTGAGCTCAAATAGTACATTTTAATCTTGTTATGAATGAACCAGGTATCTTCATAAAGGAACAGTCATTTTTTCATTTAAAATATGAATAGGTCCTCGAGGTACAATTGAACCACAAAATATTCATTAACAAGAAACCCAGTCTCCATACTTCCTCTTTATCTGCACTCCGTTCTTCTTATTCTACTCCAGAACCTTTAGGCTTTATTTTAAAGACTCATTGAGGCCTTCTTCATATTTCCGCTGATCATAAGCTTCAACCATTTGAATAAAATAAATATAGGAAGCTCAAGGGATAACCTTATTGGCATTTGGACCTGACTGACTACCCCTCAAACCTGTTACCGGATGGATACCCTTGCAATTATACCAATTCTACTAGATCATAGCTTCAACTTTTAAGCTTCTTGGTTGTATTTATACCTCATTTAGAGCACACCATAGTGGCCGGAATCCTTAGAGCATAGCAGGCAGAGGAACCACAGCAAAGAGTGAAGAGCGCTAGTGTCCGTTCCCTATAGCAAAGAGATAAACCCAATGGACTAATCCAAACAACAACTGATATCATTATACAAAAGACAAAAACTTCTTGAAATATGAGAAGAATTCAAATATGATGCTTATTCTCCTTAACCCATAATCATTGCAAGTTGAGAATCGTGACAACAGAGAACCAACAAACTCAGGTTCAGATCAACGCTGACAAATCAGGTAAGCTTTGTAGTGATCACATGCCAAAGGAATGGTTAAACAATATTATGAATCAAGTTTAAAATTAAATATGGATTTTTCAGGATTTGGGTTTTGAATAATGTCTAAAATCCTAAATTTGTCACTGTGTATGCTGTGGTAGGATGTTTGGCTGATGTTCACCAAATGTTTGACGAAATGCGCAATCAAGATGTGGTGGCATGGACTGCCATAATTGCAGGCTCTTCAAGATATGGACATAAACAGGAGGCGTTGGCTTAATTCTATGGAATGCTACAGATAGGTATGCACCCCAATCATTTCATCTTTGTCACTATTATGTTATTCCCTCCTATAAGTTGTTGTAGATCCCAAGCATGCCAAAGACATTCCACGAGAAGAATCCATCTCTGCTTTAGTCGTTTCTAAATCCGTTCAGGCTTAAGTATACCATTGCTGGAAGTAAGGCTTGGTTGTTAATTGTGGTGGTAATTGTTTTATGCTTAGTATCAAAAATAAAAGAAAGCAACCTTGCAATTTTTTATAAAATCAATGAATTACTTTGATTTAAAACTGTGATAATAGAGACTAGAATTCAAAGATTGCAGAGACAGGTCTGAAATTCAAGATTTTGCATCAAGGTACATGGTTACATTCTTAGTCTTAGAATGGGATTTGATCTCCAGGATTTGTTTGGGTGACGCGCTCACGGATATGTATGCAAATGTAGGATTTTAGAGGATGCATGCAAACTGTTTGACAGAATGACTGAAAGAGATGTGGTGTCGTAGAGTTTGATTATTACAGGCTATTCATACAGTTGCCAGTGTGATGAGGCCTTGAATCTCTTTCATCGAATGGAAGTATAAAGTGCTCAGCCTAACCTGATTAGTGATTACAATTGATGTGATGATATCAGGGTATGTCCTTAAAGGCATCGCTGACGAGGATTTGAAATTATTTCTTCAAAGCAACTGGCTGGCACAAAGACCTGGTATACTTCATTGATCTTGCTAAGATTCTCACTATCAATCTTGCCATCCAGGGGATGGGAGATAGATAGGCAGTCCACGTTTTTTCATGATAGTGTAGTTAACACAGATGAGGGTGCAAATAATGACCAAAGCATGCCATCCATTGATAGTGGCTTTCATGATTTCATGGGATTTGGCAATTCGGTGATCTCAAATCTTCAGGAGTTTGAGAAAGTTGCTACAGAACTAGGTGATAGGCAATTTGGTGACAATGGATTCAATACTTTAGAAAAAAAATAATTCCATCCAAACCCAGAAATTTGTGGCTATACCCTGACTAACTCAAGGTGAGAATCTCTTTTCTTTGTCTATTATTTTAGCAGGGGATAGTGACAAAGTTATTGATGCTTGTATGATGGGAATGATGGATGGGTTCCATCCAAAGCCTAAAGACCCTAATGTACTATTCAATTATATAGATTTCATTGCTAATTCTGTCCATGAGTAGTTGTCTTTGCCAAAGAGAAAATGTATATATACCATGCCTACTTAGTGTATCTTGTCCTATTTCATCACCCTCATTGTCATCATTGACACCAACTCCTATTCACAAAGGAATGTTGGTGGATAGAGCTCCGGTTGGATTGTAATGGGATTCAATTAAAAATCTCATAGGATTTTTTATGTGCCAACCATTCCCCTATGTACCAAATAAATCCAAATCAAAGTAGAAAATGATAGAGTGATCATGAACAAATAAATAACGAGGACAACAAGGGATGGAAAAAAGTCCACTTCAACCATAGTTTCTTAAACACTTTTGGTGGGTGAAGGGAGGATGGTGGGTGAAACACCTTTAGTGGTTCCTTTGAGGGGGGCTGGAGGGGGAATTGAATATCCATCAAATATTTATACTATATACTGAAATATAACATATATAGGTTTCTAGTGTTCCAACAACCACTTCTTTAGGATTTTTCTATTGAAAAATTTACCCATGAACCTACCTACAAGTGCCTTTTCCATCAAACCCTGAACTTTTTATAGTTGCACATCATGTTCGGCCACATTCTTAACTTGTTCATGTCTAAATTTGATGCATTTCTTATTACAAAACATATAACAATATAAGGGTTCAAGGCAAGAATTACAAACTATTTAGCTCAAAGAAACTCTCCCTTTGATTATTATCATAACCATCAAATTGCACATAAGCTATGTATCCTAGGGCTTATGCTGTCGACCCCATGTCGAAGCTTTACTGCCAAAAATAATATATCTTTTACAACACTCAGCAATCATTGTCCATTAAAGGCTTAGCAATCATTATCCATTAAAGGCCCTAATGCTCAAGAATATCAAAATGTTTAACAAGAAGTGGATGCTAGCTTGGAAACAAAGGGTATCAAGCATAACCATGGCCATGTTGCTGCAATGAACATTTGTTTCTTCCAATCCATTTTACTGTACAGCTATTGTTTGGGTTTTGACATGAAGTTAGTGGTCATTCAACATGCGTAACATGCTATATAAAGTTACTTATTGGGTAAAAGTAAAGGAAATCCATCAAATGCACATGAATATGCAGATAGATTCCTAGGTACTTGCTGAAGACTTAACATTTATTTTCTTAATTGATTGAGCCAATCATAGACCCAAAAGAACATAAACAGATCAACAAATGAATATACACAAATCCCATTTTGGCTTAAAGTTTAATATTATCTTTATCAAGTTCTTCTCTATGGTGCCCTAACTGGTTCAAATTCTCGATAACTGATCAGGTGCCTCCATTCAAAGAATGGCCCTCAGTGTTGAATTTTAGCATTAGCATGAATTCTTTAAAATTTTGCAGACCGAAAGATAACAAAAGACAAGTGCAGTAGAAACATCAACAACATCACACACATTGAACACAATAGTTTTTCACGAGGAAACCTTTAAAGGACAAAAAACCCAAACGAATTAGTAACTCATCTCTTAAATGAGATGACCAAGTATTCAATAATTTTCAAACCCTAAATGGTTTGAATCATTGATCAACCAAATCCACAAAAGATAATTTTTTACAATAAAACCATAATTAGGGTTTTCTTCCCTAACTCACTTTACTGCCCGAATTTTGTTGTTAGTGCTTCCCAAATTTGTTTGGGATGTTGTTGCCGATAAAGGAGGCCACCAACAAGGGTTGGGGCAGACTTTGCTACTGCCCTAGACTTCCACCGAGAGCAAGTAGTGAGGGTATGCTATTACCCTAGGTCCACACTATGAGCACAAGGAAATGGAGCAGTGACTGTTGCTACTTGTGGATTGTAGCAGCTCGTGACCACTGATGTGGATTGTAGCCTATACAAGGAGAAGCCCTAGTGAGCTAGGAAACCACAATAGGATAGCGAAAAGAGATAAAGAAAGAACGATAAAGAAAGAGCCCAGCCACAAAAATCTCCTCTCAGAAGCAGCGGATAATCTCAGTCATGAATCTTTCCTCAGTCCAAGAAGGAGCGGTGAAGTGATGAAAGTTGTTGTGTGTTAAAATGATTTGCAAGTGGCATTTATCTATAGGATTTCAAACATTTGGGTTGGTCCCACATAATTAGGAGTTGAAATTATGGTTTGTATCTTTTTCCTCTTTACCCTTTTGACTTTAATCTTTTGTGGTACAAAAATTCTTTTTGCATTTTGACTTGTGCCACTTGGTCTTTCAAATGGACCAAGGATTAGGTTTAGATGGGCCTCCAAGTATTTTGTGGTCAAAGCAAGTGGTCTCTAGGGTCCATCATGCCCACTCAAAGCACATCATCATAAATAAGGAGAATTACTAAATGCTTTAACTTGATCTCCTTGTGCCACCAAGATCAGGTGCTAGGTCTCTTAACCAGGGGTAGCTAATACCCAGAGAAGGTCTAATAGCCCATAGATAAAGGAGACGAGTGCATCACATGCCTAGACCCGGTCTAGGGCTTATGGTGATGACCTGGTAACTAACCAGGTGCCTCAGCCCTAGTATGCATCAAATGACTTAATGTCAAATACTTGGTAACTGACAAAGTGCCTCCATTCTCCCGAAGAATGGCCCTTAGCCTAGGTTGAGTCCCCTAGTCCCAGACTGGTTCAAATTTCTGGTAACTAACGAAGTACCTTCATTCAGTGAATGGCCCTGAGTTCTAGGCTGAGATCCCCAATCCCACCCCAGTCCCAAACTGGGTCAATTTCTTGGTAACTGATCAGCCTCCATTATCCTATAGAATGGCCCTCAACCCTAGGCTGAGTTCCATAGTCCCAAACTGGTTCAAATTCCTGGTAACTTACCAAGTGCCTCCATTGAAAGAATGGCCCTTGGTGTTTAATTTTAGCATTAGCATGAATTATTTAAAATTTTGTCGATCGAAAGATAACAAAAGAAAAGAAAAGTGCAGTAGAAACATCAACAACATCACACACACTGAACACAATAGTTTTGCATGGGGAAACCTTGAAAGGACAAAAACCCCAACAACCTTGCTGCTGCTCGAGCCTACTTTTGCTGCCCAAGACCCTGATGTTACTACCCGACAGCCTGCTGCTGCTACCCGAGCTATTGTAGGAGCTGCTCGGGATAGACAACAGCCAAGAGGAGGGTGAAATGATGCTGCTGTTAAAGAATCTGAGGCTACCTATGATGGAATGTTGCTACCCATGAATGTATGATGCTCCCTGTGAAGATTCTAAGGGTTTTCGTGAAGGTGAATAGGCCAAGGGTTAAACCCTAGCTAGTGAAAAGATGAATATGGTGCTACAAGAGATCACCATGGAACCCTAGCTTGGGGTTACACTATAACAAGAGTGGGTGTCGTGAGCCATAGATGGTCCACCTTGCCTTTGCTTGCTTCTTATTAAAGGCAATGCTTCAAAAATTAGATGTAGGTTCTTTTGTGGCATTAAGAACCAAATCATCTAGGTCATTCTCTTATAAGGTGTCCATAAGCTTGGGTTTCCATGAGTTGTAGTTGGCTGACCCCTCAAGCCTTTCTTCTGGTCCGAAGATGTTGGTGGCCATCTCTGATTAACTAGTCCGCTATCTTAGTCTGCAGATGTCCCAAGGTTTAGGAGTATTACAGTAATTTGCTCTCTTACTGCAATATTCACATGCAAAGCTCTGATACCATGTTGAATTTTAACATGTGCATGTCATTCTTAAGAAATTGCAGACTGTAATATAGATAGAGATTGAAAAGTAAACAGGAGTGAGACAAGTGCAATAGTCAACCAAGCATCACACAATTGAACACATGAATTTTCACAGGGATACCTTTAAAGGACAAAAAACCCAAAAGCATTAGTAATTCATCCCTTAAATGAGATGACTGAGTTTGTTCATTAAAAGAAGAGAATTGATCTCAGAATTCCGAGATGAATGTACATGAAAAAAATTCAAGTATAATGAATCCCTAGCAGGCTTGCTGCTGCTACCATATGATGCCACGTGGAGGGTGAGTAAAACCCTAACCACCTGTGACCATCAACTTGCTGCCCAAATTCACTGCTGCCAGAGTTCCACTGCTACCCAAATTTCCTTCACAGAACATGAATTTTACATCAAAATACAAATTAGGGCTTTCTTCCCTAATTCTTCCTGCTGTCCAGAAAATCTAAATATGCAGCCCAGATTTGTTGTTACTTGCCTGGACTTCCCAGATTTGTTTTCAGATCTACAACTTCTTGCCTGGAGCTTCCCGGATCTAATGCTGCCTTCCTGGACCCTGTTTTTCTGCTGCCAGTGTTCATGACTGCTTGCCCGGATCTGCCTGTAATTAAACCGAGCTTTCCCGAGAAGTTCCTGTACATGCCCAAGTCCTCTGTCTACTTTCCTGAGATCTCTGTCTGCCTGCCCGGACTGTTTCTTCTTTCCCATAGCTTGCCCAGACAGTACTATAGGAAAATAGGTACTATTTTGTATAACGATCCTATACAAAAGAGTGCACTAAATTATGCCCAATAGAGTTGCTAGTTTTGTTGTGTAAATTTTTTTCTAAAAACAAAGGATGTCTGCTAATAGATAAAGGGAGAGGCCATTGCCGTTATTACCCTAGGATAATTGGTCTTGAATCAAGAACTTAAATAAAATCTAAGAGGAAAAATTGAATCAATCAATAAAGTGGATGTTGTGATGGTGACTCCTGAAAAGTGTTACTGTTTTGAATTTGATGACTCCAACCTTAAAATCTTCACTACCAGGAGAGAAAGGGGTTCTGTTTTTGTGTAATAATTTTTTGTTCCATAGTTGGGTAGTTCAAACAAGTATAATGGCAGAGGAAAGGAAGAAGGCCACCTTGTAGTAGCCTGTTACATACGACGGTGTCAATTTACTCCACAGTGAGCCAATATTTGTTTTCGTTTTGTAAACCAGAGACTAAAAGGAGCAAGGCACAAACCTATGAGAGATCAACCGAGCACCTACCATTTCACCAATCAAGCTTGCAAGGTTTGGAGCAATATCTTGCATCTTTGACAAAAGGTAAGAATGAAGTTGTTTTCGATATTCTGAAAGTTCTATAACCCTCTGTGCAAACTGCTCGATGTTTATTAAATCAATAGGAGAAATATCTTGACCTGACATCACAAAACATAATTATAAAATGTCACAAAAAGGGTGAATCAAAATTACAGCAATCCACATGATTCCATTTCAGCAAATTATCAAAGTTTTCATCCAACAAATAAAGGTGTACCCATAGAAGCCTTAGCAGCATCAATAATATCCTTAGCTTTGTCTTCATCACCAGTTAATTCTGTCAACTTAGATAAGGCATCCTCTGACAAAGTGGACTTATCCTTCACAATTTTGCTACTCTTGCATAGATATAGTTGTCATTGACAATCTTCACCACCTCAGGAAAATGCCACGAGTACCACTCCCTATGGATATGCCACTATATTAGTTAGCAATAAAAAGGCTAAACAACAAGAGGAATAAAATAATGCATTAGAAAGAACCATATCCATTGCAGTATATGTTGAATCGAGCAAACTCTTAATATGATGTTTAAAATAAAAAAATTAAGTTACTCAGTAAATTTCCCAAGCAATTTGATATTTATTATAAAATAATCAGGATGTCAATAGCTACTCTATCCAATCTTTTGAAGCTACTAGGGCTGTCTGTATAATGAAATCGAAGCTGGTCGATACTGCTCTTCAAAATGGGGTGTCGCCATGTTGATGACCCAGGTTCAAACCCCAAGGGGCATACAGCTCTGGAAATAAAGTTGTTGGCCAAGTTTGACAGTGTTCCATATGCAGCATTCATTAAATGAAAACATACTTCTCTCAGACAAACTATAATAAAATGTGTTATAACTCATAATCTTCTTAAAACAAGTTTCTGGTATGTGATGGAATGGGTATGTGGAGACATGTACCTAGTTCAGTCTAGAGAACCCCCAAAATTTCAGGGGACAACACAGAACATTGGTGTAGGACATACCGAGCCCTGCCCCAAATATATAAACATTAAAAAATCCATTGATGCCTAAAGTTTTAGACTTTTAAAATAATCATTAATAATTCCAGAATGCAATCTAGTTTTTTCATGGATGCAATCTAAAATTTCCTAGCCTAGGTGACTACTGTCCTTGTGTCTTCCATCAAATCAATTAATTCCAGAATTTAATTAATGCAGAAAAAATAATTTCTAATCATATCATCAATCACAAATCTGTGTTTTTTCATGGATGCACTGTAAAATTTCCTAGCCTAGGTGACTGCTGTCCTTGTGTCCTCTATCAAATCAATTTATTGTTGAAATTAATCAATGCAGAAAATTTAAATCCTGAATACAGCATCAATCACACTATGTATAGCTGGAAACTGTAAAGAGTGGAAGCATAAAAAAAATTCATACATACACAGGTAATTTCTCCTACAAAATCAGCTTTTCATCCCTTAATCAAAGATTAGTAATTACAAGGAAACCTCCACAAACTGCTGAAACTTAGCAGCTGTATGGCTTGCTGAGAAGGTGCAGCCAACATAGAAAACAAAGGAATAGTGGTATGGCGCTAGATTTGTGATCAGATTCATCAATAAGTGAATTTCTATCATCATCAACAATAGGCTTATTACTATTGTCACTATCCATGCCAACTCCAAGGTCATCTTCTTCTGCACTTGGAGTAGGCTCAAACTATGTGCCAATCGGACTAGATGAATCTTTGCAAACATTGCTTAATGCCAATTTCAAATTGCCACAAACATAAACAAGGTCTTCCAATTGTTTAGATAGCAATTTGTTTCTTTTCTTAGTGGACAAAAGGTTAAATGAAGTAGGAGCCATTCCTGAAAATTAGATCTTTGTCTTCTTTGGTTTCGAAGTCAAATAGGAAGTATCCCCTTCCGATGGAGTATGATGAAATGTTTTTGGAGATGAGGGGTCTCTAGTTTCTTTGGACCCAACTATCAGTGGATTTTGGCGAAGGCCAGAGCCCCGTGAATTTCCCAATCAGGGCTCGATCTGCCAGGGAGAGAGCAACCCGCATAGTTTCTTCCGGTGGGAGGGCTACTTCCGGCACATCTTCTATTCTCTTGACAAACTTCGGGGGATCTCTTATGCCCAATTATTGACATCCAATATAGATTATTGACATACTGTAAACGGAAGTAAAAATTTTCACTAAAGCATAACATGTCATATTTTTCTCATGTTTCTTCTTAAAATGCAATATTATTCTTCATTTTTGAATTGTAACTAATTTCACACGACATATTTTTATACTGTATGGTGATTTAGGTCACAACTAATATTCTTGATGGTTTAAAAGAGAAGCCGGATGTTAGAGCACTACTCCAGGTGCCTATATATACTTTTGTTTTCTTCATGTGCTATACAAATTTCTATTTCTGTAAAATTTCCATCTATTTTCCCTAGTCCCTACGTTGTTGACTATTTTCTGCAATTTTTATAACAATAAGTTGGTTTTATGCAATAGCTTACCTAGCACTGATTGAGGGATGAATAACATTGCTATCTATATATAGTTTGTTGTGTTCACCTGTATATGCAAGATATTTTTGCTCTAATCTTTAAAATCAGTTCAGAGCTCTGCAATTAAATACTTTAAGATGACAAGTACAATTTAGATATACAGTGAATAATGTCAAATTGGCACTCATCTCATTTAAATCTACCGTAGCTATCTGATATCTTGTCTTATGTGTGCTCTTGTAAGTTCCTAACTAGTGTTAACCCCATGGATGTTATAAAAATCATTGGAATGACTGGCTTTGAGAAACTAGGTTTTGGAAGTTTGATCTTCGACAAGATTAGCCCTGCCAAGCCATCCTTGGGATTTGGGTGTTTGGCTATTGGTGTTTGGGATTACCACTTGTCCACCTCTGTACTGGCCCTAGTGAATAGCATTTAACGTTGCATGGGGGCAGTGGGTGTACTATGTTTGATCAGGTCTGTTGGTGAGAGATCTGATGGTTGATTTTTGATAAGTGCTTTTCATAACCTAGCCTTCTCTCTCCCTTGTAGCATCTTCTTGCATTTTGGTTTCGAGGAGTTGAGAGCTCGACCCTTTGCACATTCAGTTAAGTGCTTTCTTGGCCATGATTGTTAGCCTGGGTTGTAAGTGTTTTTGTTGACTGACTGTTGGCTATTGAAAAGTTTGGAACTGCATCCAAATTGTGTGTTTAGCTATGTTTGGATAAAGGTAGACTCATACCTTCCTCTATGTTTCCTTTTTGGTGCATTGTTTTTGGTTGATGGGTAGGAATTGCTATTTGGTTGAGTGACTATGCCTTGTGTTTTTCTTCCCCTTTGTTACATTTGAGCTCTATCATTGTTTTGTTATTGTTGCTTTCACTTGTTCGGTCACTAATGTATGAGGCCAAGTTGTTCTTTGGCCAGTCTGTTTGCAGGGTTTGATGTTGCTATTTAAGCCCTCGACCCTTTGCATGGCTCAGAGTCTAGACTATGAGCTGTTAATGCACAGTAGGCGGAATTGTTGGTTATCTGTTGGTTGTCCGTGGTCGAGGCTGGCATTTGCATGATTTATTTGTTTGAACAACTCATTGTGCTATATCTCTTGAGCATTGTTTTACAAAATTTGATGTTGAACCTGTACTATTTCTTGGCTTTATTTCTTTTATGTCTGTCTACAGTGACAATGTAGAAATAAACTCGAGAATCCAGGCTATGGTGAGATCTGTTTTCTCAAAATCCCCTTAGTACTGTAACGAGACCTGCCTACCCTACCAAAGTCATTCTTAGATTAAATTAATTTTATCTCCTTTTTTATGGTATTTATATGTGATTACATCTCTGTGATGCAATTTACATGATCTGCCAAGAGATCATGGCACCTGTAGTCACTGGAATCGTGGTTAAATCTTATTGCATGTATGCAACTGGTGTATGACTCTCATGGTGCATATTAAAAGATATGAAAGCATGGGTAAATCTTGACCATGTTCTGCATTTTTCTGGAATTTCTATTATTGATGGTAGACTTTGAACTTTACAGAATCTGCTTACTGTAATATCGATATAGGAAAGTAGACATTCAGACCTGTTGCGACCTGATATGATGCTAAATTGAGGAGTTTTCATTGGGCCATCAACTGTGATCTTGTGGTGTATCCGCATGATAAAAGTAAGCTCATCGAGGATCAATCACCACCTTGGTATTGACCATGAAACTACTGTGTGAAGGAATGATGACATGCTGCGAATTGGAGAGTGGAAGTATTGCCCAGCCACTGCGTGGAAATTCAAAGCTACTATCGACATGAAGGAGGTTTACTAAACTGATTGGATGGAGTACTCTCAATGGTAGTATGCATGTGCTAAATTGTAGTCTTCGCTCTTCGATTTGTGTTAGTAATGGCTAGTTAGCATCATTTACTCTTTCCGAAGTGTGAAAAATTGATTGGAAAGAATTACAATTTATGGAGTCATAAGATACTAACCATTATTGAATTTAGAGATCTTGAACAAACCATCTTAGGCATAGTGGAAAAAATCGGCATCAACAAAAAATCAGGGAGGGTCTAGAAAACATCTTCTCGGCAACATCGGCGAAAAAATCAGCAAACCGCGACAAGCATTAAAAAATGCAAATTTTGTACTTCAATAGGGTCAAAATTAGCTTACCGATTTTCCCTTATTTGCCAAATTTTCCCTTTTTTCCTTGATCTTTCCCGATTTTCTCAATTTTTTGCCGGTTTTTTTCCCCGATTTTCCCATTTTTTGCCGATTTTTGCCGATTTTCCCGATTTTTTTTAATGATTTTCCCGATGTCCGATTTTTTGAAAAATCTGGATTTTTTCAGGCCGAAAAATTGATAGCCAAGAAAAATTGTGATTTTTTCCACTATGATCTTAGGTAGAGAATACAGACCAACAAATTATCCCAAAAACTATGATAAAAGACATAAAGAGGCACTTATGCTTCTCAAACTATCAGTTGCAGTTACATTAGTTCCAGAAGTAAGAAATTCCATTGTAGCACCTATGTTGTGGACAAATCTCCAAAATAAGTATCAAGCATCAGAAGTTGGGTGATCATTGTATTTTAAAAATCTTTTGTTTTAACGTTTCCACCAAGTTACAGGAAGGAGGACCAGTCTCTAAATATTTATTGCACTTGAAGGATCTTAATGATCAATTTTTTGCTATTAAGAAGTCGGTCGATGATGAGGATATGGTTGCTTTGTTGATGCGAAGTTTTCCGCTGTCCTTTGATTCATTTGTTGAGTCCTTACATCTACTTGGGGAGAACCGACAACTTACATTTGAGAAGTTATTAACACTTTTTTGTACAAAAGGAAAGGAGGCTAGATCAGATAGAAGCATCAAATCCATCCACTATAATGAGTGCATTAAGTGCAGAGTTCAAAGGCAAAGACAAAAAAATGCTAGCAATGCATCAAAGAGAACAAATTCAGATGTTATTACTGCAATAAGCCTAGACACTTCAAGAGATATTGCCAACAAAACAATATGACTTGGCACGTGGTCAAATGAAATCAAGGCATGCAAATGTTGCTGAAAGAGGTGAAGAAGAAGCAGTGGGTGATTTTGCATTTGTGGCATTACATAATCAATCAACTAAGTCTATAGCCTGGTATTCAACTCAGGTGCATCTCACCACTACAAGTGTCACAGAATCTGGTATGTAAATTTCATTAAAGATAAGAGTAATAGTGAATCTATTGCTTTGGGTGATGGATGGACTCACTATGTTAGAGGATGTGAGGTTTTTCATGTCATATTGAACAATACTTTAACTTATACTTTCAAAAACGTTCGATATGTTCCTAACATGAGCAAAAATCTCGTCTATTTGTGAGATAACTAGGAACCCTAATATTTTTGTAAATTTTCAAGGAAGCAAATATATGGTCACTACTCTCGTGGTAACAAGGTGACTATAGTTTGTATTGGTGAAAAAGGGTTGCATAGACTGGTTGATTCTAAAAACAACAAAGGCACATGCACTAGCTGTGGTAGAGAATACAAATGTACTCTGGAATTAAAGGTATGGACACCTAAGTTATCAATATTTATTTGTACTTAATAAGACTAATATGGTGGATGGTCTTCCATCCATTCAGGATTGTTAGAGGTATGTGCAGGATTGTTAGAGATACGTGCAGGCTATCAGTTATGAAAACAACATTGGCTTTTATTTGATACTGACAATAAAACATGGCAAGCCAAATGAGTTTTGGACCTAGTACATGTTGATTTGCATAGTCCAATGAAAACACTTACAATATATGGAGATAAGTAATTCCTATTACTGGTTGATGACTTTTCAAGGAAAATTAGGGTTTGTTTTATGAATAATAAGTCAAGTTGTTGTTCAAATTTTGTAACATAAAAAGATTTGGTAGAGAAACAATCAAGTAAACAACTGAAAGCTTTAGGATATGATAATGGAGGTGAGTTTGTTTCAACTTAGTTCAAAGAATCTTGCAAAAGGGAAGGTATACATAGGTGGTATACCACTCCATACACTCCACAACAAAATGGAGTCATGGAAATGAGGAATAAGATAGTTGTGGAGATAGCAAAGTGCATGGTGCACAGCCAGAATGTACCATAGCCATACTGGGAAAAACCAGTGAATGTTGTGGTTTACATCCTTAACAAAACTCCTTGTAAATATTTGTAGGATATCACTCCTGAGGATTCATGGTTAGGTAGAAAACCTTTTGTAAGAGATTTTCGTATTTTCAGTTGTATTGATTTTGCAAATATTCCCAAGGAAAAACGTTCCTAATGAATAACTGGATGTTTCTATGAACAAAATTGTGATTAATAGAGATGTTGTAGATAAGAAAATATCATTCTTCTATGATGATGGTAAATCTATGGATAGTACTAAGTAGTGTATGGGAAATTGTTTCTCATTCAAGAACAAGTTCTGGTGTTGAAATCAAATAGAACTCAGAGCCGGAAACATCATAGGAGTCAAGTTCCAAGGAGGGGTTTGGTGAAGAAGAGGGGGATTCTCAATCTTCACAACAGAGAGGGATTCTTGATCTTCACAGAAATACCAAGAGGGCCAACAAAGGAAATGGAAATGGTATTATACCTTGATGGAAGGATATTGAGAAGACGAGTTGCCAAAGGCACTAGAAGGAAAGACTACATGATTGAGGAAACAAATTGTGCAAGGCAGTGAGCAGATAAATTTTTCTCTAACTTCTGTTGTTTTCGTGTCAGGTATTTGAACCTAGCACATTTGAAGAATCCAAAGGAAAACTTGAATTAGAGGCTGCGATGAAAGTGAAATATGATGCATAGATGAAAAGCAAGACTTGGGTCTTGTCCACATTGCCTCTAGGGAAGAAAGCACTTGGTTGTAAATGGATTTTAAAAGTCAAATATAAAATAGATGGTTCTTAAGAAAAATACAAAGGTTGTCTTGTTGCCAAAGGATATGCACAAGATGAAGGGGTGTACTGTGAAGAAATATTTGCCCCCACAACGAAAATGGTAACTTTTCGACTAGTTATCTCCATTTCTGCTAATTCTGGATGGAAGATATACAAATGGATGTTAAAAGTGCCTTGAAGTAACCGCAAGGGTTTCATTTTTTTGGAAAGAAACATTTGGTTTGTTGGTTGGTAAAGTCCTTGTATGGACTCAAGAAGACTCCTCAAGCCTGGTATTTCAAACTTGATCAATACCTTAGAGATTCTAGAGTTAGAAAAAACTATTATGAACCCACTTACTACGTCAAAAACAGTGACGATGATATATTGATCTTATTTTGTCTATGTTTATGGTATTCCCATCACCAAAAGTAGTGCCAACAAGATTCAACAGGTGAAATTTGATATTTGATCTATTTTTGAAATTACTGATTAAAGCCTGCTTCATTATTGTTTAGGTGTAGAATTTTTCCAATCTAAGCACGCTATCTTTTTATCACAAGTCAAGTATGCCAAAGCACTCTTCAAAAAATTCAGAATAACTAAATGTAATCCTAGATCTGCACCTATGGAAGTTGTCATAAAACTCTCAACTTACACGAACTCACCACTAGTCAATGAGTCATTGTATTGGAAATTGGTTGGTAGTTTGATTTATCTTACTACCACCCAATCAGATCTATGTTTTTTAGTGATTTGTCTCTTTCTCAATTCATGTCTAATCCTGAAGAGTTACATTGGCAAGTTGCAAAATCAGTCCGTCAATATTCAAAGGGACCCTTGACTTTGGCATTCTATATCAGAGATATGTTGACTCCATGCTAGCAGAGCATATTGATTTCAATTACGTTGGATTAGTTGATACAAGGAAGTCAGAAACAGGTTATGTGTTCACTCTTGGTTTAGGAAGGTAATTTCATGGCAAAGTAATCTACAAGCTACAATTGCCTTATCCTCCATTGACAAAAAATACAATGCAGACTTCAGTACAGGTTGTGAGGCAATGTGGTTACAAAGAATATTGGTCGATCTTCAACTTGACCAAGCAGTGATAACCTCACTTTTCTGTGACAATCAGAGTGCTCTCAAAATGGCAAAAAATTCAATCTATCATGCCATAACTAAGCATATTGAAGTTCATCACAATTACATCAGATAGTTGGTTGACAATTAAGACATTTGCCTTTATTATTGTCCTACAACAGAGCAAATATTGACATAATGACAAAACCACTTGGTAATGATAAGTTCACTCATCGTGCCATGTTAAAAAAAAAGCTAATTCCAGCTAGATTTTCATAATGGTGTAATGAGATAACATATAAGCTTTCAATCATAGTGCCATCTTAGAAGGAAAGCTAACTCCAATTAGATTTTCATCATGGTGTAATGTATTTGATGACAATGTGGTAGTGTTAGATGGAAAACTACTTTATGAGAACTAATACATATTAACTTTTACTCACCGTCCGATGTTTTAAGAACGAAAGCTAACTCCAGCTAGATTTCCATTATGGTGCATTGTGATTGATGACAATGTGGCCGTGCTAGATGAAAAACTACACTATGAAAGTTTACACACATTAGATTTCACTCACCATGCAATGATTTAAGAATGAAAGCTAACTTCAGCTAGATTTTCAACACAACCCAATGTGATTGATGACAATGTGGTTGTGTTACATGGAAAACTACCTTATGAAAACCAACATACATTAGTTTTCACTCATCGTGCCATGTTGTTAAAATGAAAGCTAACTCCAGCTAGATTTCTATCATGGTGTAATGAGCTAACACACATAAGCTTTCTCTTATAGTGCCATGTTGTTAGAAGGAAAGCTAACTCCAGCTAGATTTCCATCATGGTATAATGTATTTGATGACAATGTGGGTGTGTTAGATGAAAAACTACCTTATGAAGACTAACATACATTAGCTTTACTCACCGTGCAATGTTTTAAGAATGGAAACCAACTCTAGCTAGATTTCCATCATGGTGCATTTGATTGATAACAATGTGGTTGTGCTAGATGGAAAAATACCCTATGAAAGCTTACACACATTAGATTTCACTCACCGTGCAACGATTTAAGGATGAAAGCTAACTCCAACTAGATTTTCAACATGGTACAATGTTCTTGATGACATTGTGATTGTGTTAAATGGAAAAATACCTTATGAAAGCTAATACACATTAGCTATCACTCATCGTGCCATGTTGTTAAAATGAAAGCTAACTCCAGCTAGATTTCCATCATGGTGTAATGAGCTAATAAACAAAAGATTTCCCTTATAGTACCATGTTGTTAGAAGGAAAGCTAACAGGAAAGCTAACTCCAGCTAGATTTCCATCAGGATGTAATGTATTTGATAAAAATGTGGCTGTGTTAGATGAAAAACTACCTTATGAAAACTAATCGACATTAACTTTGTTGACTGTGCAATGTTTTAAGAACGAAAACTAACTCTAGATAGATTTCCATCATGGTGCATTGTGATTGATGACAATGTGGTTGTGCTAGATGGAAAACTACATTATGAAAGCTAACACACATTAGAATTCACTCACAGTGCAATGATTCAAGGACGAAAGCTAACTCTAGTTAGATTTCCATCACGGTGCTATGTCATCAATGACGATGTGGTTGTGTTGATGGAAAACTACCTTATGAAAGCTAACACACATTATCTTTCACTCATCATGCCATGTTGTTAGAATGAAAGCTAACTCCAGCTAGATTTTCATCATGTTGTAATGTATTTGATGACAATGTGGCTATGTTGGACGAAAAACTACCTTATGAAAGCTAACACACATTATCTATTACTCTCCGTGCAACGTTTAAAGAACGAAAGCTAACTCTAGCTAGATTTCCAACATGGTGCATTTTGATTGATGACAATGTGGTTGTGCTAAATGAAAAATTACATTATGAAAGTTAACACACATTAGATTTCACTCACCGTGTAATGATTTAAGGTCTAAAACTAACTCCAGCTAGATTTCCATGACGGTGCAATGTGACAATGATGTTGTGTTAAATAAAAAACTACCTTATGAAAGATAACACAAATTAGCTTTCACTCATCATGCCATGTTGTTAAAAAGAAAGCCAACTCCAGCTAGATTTTCATAATGGTGTAATGGGCTAACACATATAAGATTTCACTCATGGTGGCATGTTAGAAGGAAAGCTAGCTCCAGCTAGATTTCCATCATGGTGTAATGTATTTGATGACAATGTGGCAGTGTTGGATGGAAAGTTACCTTACGAAATCTAACACATATTAGCTTTTACTCACCGTGAAATGTTTTAAGAATGAAAATTAACTCTAGATAGATTTCCATCATGGTGCATTGTGATTGATGACAATGTGGCTGTGTTAGATAAAAAAATACACTATGAAATCTTACACACATTATATTTCACTCATCGTGCAACGATTTAAGGATGAAAGCTAACTTCAGGTAAATTTTCAACATTGCACAATGTGATTGATGACAATGTGGTTGTGTTATATGAAAAACTACCTTATGAAAGCTAACACACATTAGCTTTCACTCATCGTGCCATGTTGTTAAAAGGAAAGCTAACTACAACTAGATTTTCATCATGGTGTAATGAGCTAACACACATAAGCTTTCCCTTATAGTGCTATGTTGTTAGAAGGAAAGTTAACTCCAGATAGATTTCCATCATGGTGGAATGTATTTGATGACAATGTCGCTATGTTAGATGAAAAATTACTTTATGAAGGCTAACAGACATTAGCTTTACTCACTGTGCAATGTTTTAAGAACGAAAGCTAACTCCAGCTAGATTTCTATCATGGTGCATTGTGATTGATGACAATGTGGTTGTGCTAGATGAAAAAATACACTATGAAAACTTACACACATTAGATTTCACTCACCGTGCAACGATTTAAGGATGAAAACTTACTCCAACTAGATTTCCAACATGGTGCAATGTGTTTGATAACAATGTGGGTGTGTTACATGGAAAACTACCTTATGAAATCTAACACATGGTAGCTTTCACTCATCGTGCCATGTTGTTGAAAGGAAAGATAACTCCAACTAGATTTTCATCATGGTGCAATGAGCTAACACACATAAGTTTTCCGTTATAGTGCCATGTTGTTAGAAGAAAAACTAACTCCAGCTAGATTTTCATCATGGTGGAATGTGTTTGATAACAATGTGGCTGTGTTAGATGGAAAACTACCTTATGAATGCTAACAGACATTAGTTTTACTGACCGTGCAATGTTTTAAGAATGAAAGTTATCTCTAGATAGATTTTCATCATGGTGCATTGTGATTGATGATAATGTGGTTTTGGTAGATGGAAAATTACACTATGAAATCTTAGACACATTAGATTTCATTCATCGTGCAACGATTTAAGGATGAAATCTAACTTCAGCTATATTTTCAACATGGCGCAATGTGATTGATGACAATGTGGTTGTGTTACATGAAAAACTACTTTGTGAAAACTAACACACATTCGTTTTCACTCATTGTGCCATGTTGTTAAAAGGAAAGCTAACTCCAACTAGATTTTCATCATGGTGTAATGAGCTAACATACATAAGCTTTCCCTTATAGTGCCATGTTGTTAGAAAGAAAGCTAACTCCAACTAGATTTCCATCATGGTGTAATGTATTTGATGACAATGTGGCTGTGTTTGATGAAAAACTACATTATGAAAGCTAATATACATTAACTTTACTCATCGTGCAATGTTTTAAGAACGAAAGATAACTCCAACTAGATTTTCATCATGGTGCATTGTGATTGATGACAATGTGGTTGTGCTAGATGGACAACCACACTATGAAAGCTTATACACATTAGATTTTACTCATAGTGCAATGAATTAAGTATAAAAACTAACTCCAACTAGATTTTCAACACGATGCAATGTGATTGATGACAATGTGCTTATGTTCCATGGAAAACTACCTTATGAAATATTACACACATTAACTTTCACTCATCGTGCCATGTTGTTGAAAACAAAGCTAACTCCAGCTAGATTTCCATCATGGTTTAATGAGGTAACACATATAAGCTTTCCCTTATAGTGCCATGTTGTTAGAAGGAAAGCCAACTCTAGTAAGATTTTCATCATGGTGTAATGTATTTGATAACAATATGACCGTTTTAGATGGAAAACTACCTTATAAAAGTTAACATACATTAGCTTTGCTCATCGTGCAATGTTTTAAGAACGAAAGCTAACTCTAGCTAGATTTCCATCATGGTGCGTTGTGATTGATGACAATGTGGTTGTGCTAGATGGAAAACTACATTATGAAAGCTAACACACATTATATTTCATTCACTGTGCAATGATTTAAGGATGAAAGCTAACTCCAGTTATATTTCCATCACAGATCAATGTGATTGATGACAATGTGGTTGTGTTAGATGAAAAATTACCTTATGAAAGCTAACACACATTAGCTTTCATTCATTGTGCCATGTTGTTAGAAGGAAAGCTAACTCTAGCTAGATTTGCATCATGGTGTAATGTATTTGATGACAATGTGGCTATGTTAGATGAAAAACTACCTTACGAAAGCTAACACACATTAGCTATTACTCACCGTGCAATGTTTTAAGAATGAAAGCTAACTCTAGCTATATTTTCAACATAGTGCATGTTGATTGATGACAATGTGGTTTTTCTAAATAGAAAACTACATTATGAAAGATAACATACATTAAATTTCACTCACCGTACAATGATTTAAGGTCGAAATCTAACTCCAACTAGATTTCCCTCACGGTGCAATGTGACATTGTGGTTGTGTTAGATAGAAAACTAATTTGAGCTAGATTTTTATCATGGTGTAATGAGCTAACACACATGAGCTTTCATTCATCGTGCCATCTTGTTAAGAAGAAAACTGACTCCAACTAGATTTCCATCATGGTGTAATGTATTTGATGACAATTTGGTTGTGTTAGATAGAAAACTATCTTATGAAATCTAACTCCAACTACATTTCCATCATGGTGCATTGTGATTGATGACAACGTGGTTGTGTTAGATGGAAACTACATTATGAAAGCTAACACATTAGATTTCACTCATCGTGCAATGATTTAAGGAATAAAGCTAACTTCAACTAGATTTTCGTCATGGTGTTATGTATTTGATGGTGTTATGTATTTGATGACAATGTGACTCTTTTAAATAGAAAACTACCTTATGAATTCTAACACACATTAACTTTCACTCACCATGCAATGTTTTAAAAACAAAAGCTAACTCGAGCTAGATTTCCATCTTGGTGTAATGAGCTAACACACCTTTTCTTTCACTCAGCGTACAATGCTTTAAGAACGACAACTAACACGTTGTTAAAAGTTAAGCTAATTATAGCTAGATTTCCATCATCTTGTTATGTATTTGATAACAATGTGTTTGTTTTAGATAGAAAACTACCTTATGAAAACTAACACAGATTAACTTTCACTCAACGTGCAATGTTTTAAGAACAAAAGCTAACTCCAGCTAACTTTTCATCATGGTGCAATGAACTAACACACATTAGCTTTCACTCATCATGACATGTTGTTAGAAGGAAAGCTAATTCCATCTAAATTTTCATCATGGTATAATGTAGGACAATGTGGCTGTGTTAGATGGAAAACCAACTTATCACAGCTAACAAATTAGCTTTTACTCACTGTGTAATGTCTTAAGAATGAAAGGTAACTCCAAATAGATTTTCATCACGGTGAATTGTGATTGATGACAATGTGGTTGTGCTAGATGGAAAACTACATTATGAAAGCTAACAAACATTAGATTTCACTCACCATGCAACGATTTAAGGACGAAAGCTAACTCCAAGTAGATCTCCATTGCGGTGCAATGTAATTGATGAAAATGTGGTTGTGGTAGATGAAAAACTACCTTATGAAAGCTGACACACATTAACTTTATCTCATCATGCCATGTTGTTAAAAGTAAAACTAAATCCAGCTAGATTTCCATCATGGTGTGATATATTTGATGACAATGTGGTTATTTTATATAGAAAGCTACCTTATGAAAACTAACACACATCACCTTTCACTCACAGTGCAATGTTTTAAGAATGAAAGCCAAGTCAAACTAGATTTCCATCATGGTGCAATGTGATTGATGACAATGTGGTTGTGTCAGATGAAAAACTACCTCATGAAAAAGTAACACACTTTAACTTTCACTAACTGTGCAATGTTTTAAGAACGAAAACTAACTCCATCTAGATTTCCATCGTGGTGCAATGTGATTGATGACAATGTAGTTGTGTTAGATGGAAAATTTCCTTATGAAAGCTATTGCAGGTTAGGTTTCACTCACCATGCCATGTTGTTAGAAGGAAGCTAACTCCACTATATTTTCATTATGGTGTAATGTATTTGATGACAATGTGGGTGTGTTAGATGACAAACTACCTTATGAAAACTAACATAGATTAGCTTTTAGTCACCATGGAATGTTTTATGAATGGAAACTAACACCAACTAGATTTCCATCATGGTGTAATGTGATTGATGACAATGTGGTTCTGTTAGATGAAAAATTACAGTATGAAAACTAACACACATTAACTTTCATTTATCGTGCAATGTTTTAAGAACGGAAGCTAACTCTAGCTAGATTTCCATTACATTCATACACATACATAAATAATATAAATTCTATGTCCAAAGTCAAATAGGAATTTGGTGGTTTTATCTAAGTTGATATCTGTCATTCTCTAATGCTTCTTGGAACTCTTATGTGTTATCTCTTCATATATATTTTATGTAATTTATATGTAAATTCCCTTTTGCTAGCGTGCACAAGATGTAGGGGAACAATGTTTCGTGGCATACAAAAGGGCTACCCTATTGTTTTGAATTATTGCAACTATATTACCTTTTTGAACATACACTTCATATGGTTTAACTTTAATTACAAACTACAATTCAAATGTCTTACAGAAATTGGGAGGAGTTACAATGGAAAATATAATTTTGATAAGAGGGACTATGTTAACCTCCTAATTAATGGTCAAGTTATTGGACTAGGAAGGGTTGAATCTACATATACTACAACTCATTATGGTGGAGAAAGGCTTAATGTAGGATATGTTATGGTTTTGATAATTGATTTTATTGAACCACATTTGATTGTGGAATATATTGATGAAGGGGACTTACATCCATGGAAGATCATATATTTGAGGCATAACAAAGGTAAATCAAAATATTGAAGCACATGTTAAGTGTTTGTGATAGTATATTGCTTATTATTTTTGACCAAATACTAATT
>LPNX010409805.1:218450-229260 GCA_001517045.1 Pseudotsuga menziesii | reverse complement strand
TATATATATATATATATAGCTCACATCTATTAATTTGGCCCAAATAATTCACATTTTTTAAAAATCTAATGTTTAACTTTATCAAAATTAAAAAAATATTAAATTTGTTAATTTTTAAAAGTTTCGATTGGTTGTTGGGTCGATGATGTAGGGTTTGCAACCCGAGTCTCAGGTGTTGGTGGCCACAATGACGGAAGCAGGATTTAATAATTCTGTAAACATGTTGATTTCCTGCACCCATCCACTGGATGGACGGATTAGTATTCATTACACAATTTAAGTCACTAACATGTCAACTGCCACATGGCCATTCTATGCCCGAGTCCGTGTACGAGGGAGTGGCATGACTATGAAGTGATTATTATAAGTAACTCTCCTGTTTCTAGGACACAATCTTCATTTTCTTCTTCTGTTCCGCTTGGCTTCGTCGTTTAGTTGCTTGTTTCTTGTATAGTCTTCCTTTTCTTCTTCTGTTCTGCTGGCTTCGTTGTTTGGTTGCTTTCTTTTCAACGTTGTTTGGTTGCTTTCTTTTCAACTATAGACTTAGAAGGACGAGGAAGACCAGTTGCTTGCTTGCTCTTTACCTGCAGACTAAGAAGAGGGAAGGAAGGCCAGTGAGTGAAGCAGTCGGTCACTTCGTTTATTGGCACGATGGAAGAAGTTGTGTGGTTACTGCAGGCGACTTTGACAGGCGTCCAGTTTCAATGGGAAATCGGGTCCTTGTTTAAAGGAATTATGGGTCCTTGTTTAAATCAATTATGAGCAAACTTCCCAGCAAGTTTGGGACCTGGTTTATTTATTTTTAACATGTGGTGAAATTAAGATGGCTTCCTTTACTGTGCTAGATCCTAAATACTTGGAGTTTCTTGAGATGTTATCAAAACCCACTGAAAATCTTCCAAATGCAGAGATACAGTTAGAAAGGAAAGAAGCTGAAAGAGCAGGTCAATGATCATAGTTTCTTAAATGTTCATGTTGTTTAAAGCAGTGTCATTGTCACCACACTCACCAACTAACAAAAGTACTTATTTTTTTGGATGTTTATTTTTTCAAATCTATATTGTTGTTTTCTTAATTTTTCCCAATATTTATTCCTTTGATCCTTGCCAATTTATTGGGGTACACAAGTTTTTCATCACTGTTATTTCTTATCTTCATTGTAGGCACAGGAAAGGTGATGCCATTGTAACCCCATTGATGGAATATGTTCGACAGAGACGAGGTGTAAAAAATGGGCCCTCGGTATGTCTTAGTGTTAGAAGAAACTACTTAAATCCATGGTTTTTTTTATCACACTTTGTCTTAGATACATATTTACTTACTATAGACAGTTTTATTTTCCTAGAGACTAAATGCAAATTGCACAAATATAGGTACAATATGTAAACATTAAAAATTATTGGTACAATAAAAAATTGTCATTTGATCTAAACTTTTCTAGTTTTTCTTGCAAATCATTCACCAAGATTTGCATATGTCTGTCCATGCATTTTCATTTTTATGAATATATACGTATCTCAATTATTTTTTGTTACTGCAAATTTAGAGTTTGTCATCCTAGAGTTAATTAGAAATTCAGTGTTATCTATACTTCGTTTCTTAAGTCTAGGCTACAAATTTCTGCAAGCCTTTTTTTACGTGCGCTCATTTATTCCGAAGTTCTATTCAAACTTGGATTTTCTGGTGTTTCTTGAATTATGTGTGCTTTTTGCCTAGAATACAGGCTTTTTCAAAACCCTTTTCATGTTATTTGCACTCATTGGACTGAAAGCATGAGTTAAATGTGGATTCTCTGTTAGTGGCTTGCTTATATTCAATAATTTGTTGAACACATGGTTGCTATGAGTACAAATTATCCTTTAATCTATTAATGGGTCCTTGTTTAAAGGAATTATGAGGCAAATAATCTATTTTAACTCAGTTAAAACTCATTTTTATGCCAATTCAGTTGGAAATCACCTTTGAACTCTAAATGTAAAGAATGTGTATGTATACTATTCAAGTTAAGCAAAATATATCACTCGTTTTACTTTTTGGTTGGGAGTACACTTTTAACCATTTATCAGCCTTAACGACTCTCTCATCCTTGGTAATGAGCTTATAATTCTCTTGTTCTGAGCATTGAAGATTCTTGACAAAACCTGAGGTGGGGTGGCGTGGGATGAAGAGGATTTAATAAACTTGTTTGAGAAATTCACTAACTAAACTATTTTCTTGGGAAAGTTATCACCCAACGGCTAAATAATTGACATTGTAAGGGAAAGGGCTCTTTTGTTGAAAGACAGAAACCAGGCATAATCCAGGGTCATTTCCCCGGAAGTAGCGTCATGCTGAGAATTGCGAATTCTAACAGAATTACCAATTCCACGGTAACTCTAAAATTCACTGTTATTGTAACTTCTCCTGAATTTTCGTAGAAATTTAAATTTCTTAACGTCATCTTCATCTTCTAGGTTGTTGAAATAGGACTAGCCTTGCTTGTTGCAACACTAATGTGAAGGATGGTAACGCCATTGTCACATATAGTTTAGGCTACAATACATGTTTTTTTTCCATAAAGGCAGTGAATTCCAATAGCTGGTATTAACTTCTAATTTTACAATAATATGCTTAGAGTTATTTATTGAGAAAGTTTAAACGCTCATGGGAGGATTACTTAATTAGAAGCCATGCTTTAAATGATAAAGTACGGTGCCTACATTGTCGTAGATAGTTTAGACTACCATAAGCGTTTTTATTAAGATACTTTAGACTACAACTGTAATTTGGACTCTGTAAATTATTAAGATACTTTAGACTACAACTGTAATTTGGACTCTGTAAATTAGTTTAAAATGGACCTTGAGCTTAAGTTTTTTTGGAGGAATCCCAGCTGTAGTTTGTTGGAGGAAGAAACGGAAGGCCTTAGGCCTTTAATCTCTGTAAACCCATTTGTTTTGACTGGTCGCCTAGTAATTGACATGCTATTTGGCTATCAATGAACGTTGAAGTGTGTCACAGACTGGGATGCTGAAGAAGAGCAGGGAGATGCGCACAAAGTCTCAAAAGTATCAATCGAGATGAGAAATATATTATTCTCCACCCCACCATTACACTACACATTTCCCTACCATGTCTGTTAAGGTTTTTGTAAAAATATTGGGCAAGAAAAAATCTGAGCTATTCGCCACCAAATATGATTTTCTTGATGCATAATTGGACTTGGATGGCCATGTCGAAGCAAACGTCAAAAAATGAAGAGAAAAACTCCGACTTCAAGGATAAAAACTAAAAAAACCCTAGCAAAATATGTCACCTTTAACGAAAGCATTCTAACAGAAGAGGCAGAGGACACTTCTGAACCGTATCAACGGTTGCCAAATGCCAAAACAAGCAATTCAGAAGTACAATAGCTACGAATTGCAGATAGAATATAAATGAAAACAACAATTCTGAATTGGATGAGGCCTTAAATGTCAAATTGAATACTGAGAACAACACAGTGAAGCTTATATGTTTTCACCGACACAAGGACCATGGAGGTGGAATAAACAAAACAGAGGGCATAAATCTAAAATTTCTTTAAGTTTGGATATATTTAAAAAAGAAAGATGAAATAAGTAGCCATGAATTGCATTAATTGCAATTCATATGTGATTTGCAATAAATTTCATTAACGGTAGAATGGTAAAAGCTAAAACTGTCAATACTTAAAAAAAACTATTAGTATAAAATGAATTCAGCCATGGATGACAAGATTTATCAATGCTTGCACCATTGCAGTTTGATCAAAGAAAAACGAAAATGCTATTAAATAGATAAGAAAAGACAAACGAAAATGCTATTAGAAAAAAGAAGGAAGAAGAAGAACGAAAATGCAGGCACAAAAACACAATGAAAATAGTGATGTGACCTCAATTTAGGGTTTGAAGTGGCTTCGACATCTTAAATATCATTTTTCCAGAGTGTTCACGTAAACAAAGGATTTCTTCTCGAAATGGAGCAAAGTGGACATCGAACGAACGTTGACATTGCCAGGAATATAAATATGCCGTTTACTATGGGGGAGTCGTTCGCATCTAGACCGACAATTAGCAGGCATTCACTATAAACAATGAAAACCTCACATGACACCCCAAGTCAAAGGCCCTGCGTACCTTGCGAGAATCAACACAATGTTTCGCTCTTTCCTGATACTCTTTGTTGAACTATTTTTTTGAGTTTTACCCGCTACTTGGATTTAGTTAAATTGGATTGGTGTGGGGTCATCTGGGGAGCACCTAACCTCACAAAAATGGGTACCAGATTATAGAGACTGTCGTCGAAGTGTCGGCTTGCTATTTGCACATTTGGGTTGTCTACAGTTGCAGAGAGCTTGATTTCGCAGCCATTAGTGACCTGCTTGGATCCATAGTAAACGACCATGGAAGGCACGAACATATCAATAACATCCCCTATCACTCTTCCTACTACTAGGGGATCTGTTGAATGCTCCATTGAAGTAGAATACTCCCAAATCTTTCTTCCTTTCTTGCTTTCCTATCAATAAAATTCACAGTTGAATTGGGAGCGAACTGGCAAATGTATCAGAGGTGTCTAAAAGCATGCAAAAAAAGGAATGAAATGGACGCATTGCCTACCGTCTTCCGTTTTTCCGTTCACGCCTTTTTCATTCATTTCTTATTTAATGTATGATGTTGCTTTTGGGATACATTGGTCTCTCTTTCCTCTCTGTCGAGCATGAGATAATTGATGCACCAACCTATCAACTGAACAACACGAACAAGATTAATAGGGATCTCGATCAGTTCACTAAGATAACGACTGTCATCTCTCCGAGATTGATCAATGGTTGCCAAGAGATTAATACGGTTTATATGAGAATTTACCACTGATTTAGTTCATAGGTAATAATGGTGGTGATTTTTCTACATTCTGAATTAAGATCTTAATATTGAAGCCAATGCCAACCTCCTTAGTAAAAGTTGGCAACCACGCCTTAGCTTTTATAACGACCCCGTCTGTTACATAGCTTAAGATAATTTAAAGGTCGGGTTAAGATTTCTTGGCGGTTTGATGCAAGATCAAGAGAAAAAGTGTGTTGGGAGAGCTATTAAGTATGGAAACATTTGGAATCAACAGATTAACATGAATTTCAGAGAGTGGGCACACACATTCACTAATAAGCTTGGCGTTCGACGTCGATTTAACCTCAGTTCATCAATTTGAAGGCTAAGACTCTAAGTTTCGAAATAACGCATGAGACTATTAGTAATCCATCGATTACAGGATAATAAACTTCTACAATGTTGAGGTTGATACTTAATTATTTCTATAGTTTCGACACATCTATAGGAAAAGTTAACAGGTCACCCAAAGATGCTACCATAAACGTTCGCTTTCGGTAGCTGGTAGTCCTTGAAGAGCGCTATCGTGCCCTAAACAGGGAGCACTACGGTATCCAGTCAGAACAGGTAGTGTGGCTAAGTTTAATGACAAATGCTTTATCTGTCATTTAAATTTCCCCTAGTCATTTAAATTCACCAAAGAACTAAAATTCTTGATAACACTAAATGATGGATTTTTACTTTTATGAGAAGTGCAAGTGTTCTGGAATGACTGAGTATGCTCCAGTTTTATTGATATTATATTATATTTCTTGGTTGTTCTAGCTAATAACAAACATGAATGGGCGGCGTTGATTATATTATGCTCTTGAATTCTTCTCAATTTTGCTTTGACTTCCTCTTCTTTCTCCTTTGCTGATTGGCTTTTAAATTGATAAAGTTAGAGTTCAATAGATGCATAAAATAAAATAATGAAAATAAATGTTTTATGTTAACTAAACTGATAGGAGAAGCCTAGCTGTAATTTGTACTCTGTAAATTAGTTTATGGAGCTGTAATTTGTTGGAGGAAGAAACGGAAGGCCTTAGGCCTGTAAGCTCTGCAAACCCTTGAATCATGGCTGAGCTTGCCATTTGATATAATTTTGCAGACTAGAACTCATAAATTCTAGAGTAGGCACTTATGCAATTGTGTTGTATCGATGCAATTGCAAGTGCAAAAGCAGCAACGCAGAGTGTTTCATACTGTGAATTTCGTACATTGGCATTGTTTGTAAGGCCTTCATTTATATTTTTTTGATTTTTTCCAAATTGATTAAGTTGAGTGAGATGGGGTCCACATTGTCATTGGCATTGTTTGTAAAGTTTTCACTTATATTTTTTTTTATTTTTTCAAATTGATTAGGTTGAGTGAGATGGGATCGACACGACTTCTCTCCTAGCTTTAATGACGATTTTATTTTCACAAAATGTTTAACAAAATTTTAGGAAAGGATAAAATATCTTGCAATGTCTAAATATATTAGAATGATATTTATTTTTATTTTGAGATTTCATAATATAAATATTTTTATTATAGTATATTTGAGTAAGAGGTAAAATTATTTTTTATTTACATATTTTTATTATACATGTTTTTTTTATAAATATATATGTATAAAATTGTTACATAAAGTCCATATGGTTTTTATATTTGATAAGTGTGTTAAAGTCTATATGGTTTATATGGTTTTTATATTTGATAGGTGTGTTAAAATAGTCTATGTAATGTCTTTTTCATGTAATGAATTTTTCATTTTAACTCAAGTTATTGAGGAAGGCTTGGAATTTGACTGCCGCCCTCTCGTCAAAATACTATTGAAAATATTAAGAAACTGTTTCAAAGAATGCGCAAAGAATTCACTAGAACTTATTTTCATGATAAAAAAGAATTTTCAAAATGTTATTATTTTTTATTAATAGGTTTTTTTAAGATAGGTGTATACTTACATAAGTGGATGGAAATTGTTGTGTTGCTTTATTAAAACTTTCCTATTTGATTAAAACTTTCAATTTCTTCTTTTTCTTATATTGTCTTAGCATTATTCAAATATGGAGTTGTGCCCTCACTTGCATTGCCTTTCTTTTGCTCTTTTTCCTTTCTACCCTTTCTTTAGAGGATAAGTTACTTTTCATGCCCAAATGTGCAACTCCAAGAGAAAGGTGGGTACCATTTTAGAAGGAGAAGTTGGTTTCCAACTCTGATGGTGAAGGAATTAACTTAATCACCACCAAGAATCAACAATTTATCATTTAGCTAATAAAAGATGGTTCATCCCCACTCTGTATTTAGGCTCATCTTTATGTCCTTCATGGCCTATTTGAGATGTAGTAGAACTTGAGTCCAAAGTCTTGTAAGTAGTCAAATTTCTACCATCCTCAAAAGGATTCCTAAGTAGGCTATAACAACATTTATTTTATTTTTATTGAGTTTTAATTAGGCTATAAAAAAATTTATTATGTTTTTATTGAGTTTTAGTTTTTTACATAGGCAATTGCAAACCACTAACTATCATAGATGCATTGTGAGGGACATTGCCACCTCGTGGATCTTGTTTATATATATCCTATTACATACTAATATTTCATGTTTTATGTTACACATTACATATTCTATGTTACACATTGCATATTCTATGTAACACATTACATGGTGTATGTACTATGTTGATATTTCATATTGTGCATTGATGAAAATGATTTAAATTTTTCAAATTTAATTAAAAAAAGTTGGTTATCATTCATATTAATGAACATACAAAAACATTTCCATAGACCTCCTATAATGATGATAATTAACATTACAATTTGTATTTAATATAGAAACTAATTGTTAATAACAACTCACATAACTTGAATAGTTGTGTACAATGATTAATGAAATATAGTAAATGTAGAATAAATGGAAAGCCTTTGTATAATTTGGTTCAAGGCTTTGTACACTCTAAATAGGATCATAAATAATTTATTAAAAAAAATATTATTGAATATATTGCATGTTTAAATATATTGATATTTTTGGTGACAAACTAACTTACAAGTGACACACTTGATTGAGCTTAAGAAATCATCAATAATCATGTACAAATGACTAGGAATCATATGGCTTTAAGCATTGATGACAATGATGGTCTCAAAGAAAATCAACAACTACGACAGATTCAAGAATTCATTAGCCTTGAATATGAGATGTAATATATCATTGTAAAGATATGAAAATCAATACATTTATAGAATATTCAAGCTTGTATAAATATTTGCTATTTTCTTAACAAACAATGACAATATGATAAGTAAAATAAAATGTTATTCAAGCTTGTATTTATTTGTTAATTTGTTAACAAACAATTGAAATATGATAAACTTAAAATAAAATGTTATTCAAGCTTCTATAATTTATTTGCTAATTTTTTAACTAACAATGGAAATATGATAAGTAAAATAAAATGTTATTCTTGAGCTTGTATTTATTTGCTAATTTTTTAACAAACAATTGCAATATAATAAGTAAAATAAAATGTGCATCTATGGTTAAAATTGTAATGGAGATATTAAACAATTATCATTATTTCATCAAAATATTATAGTTTATGAAGTTATATTTTTTGCTAGTATGCTTATATGAAGTTATTATTTTTTATGAAAAGAGAACTGATTGCAAGCATACACAAAGATTGTCCATTCTATGTTAACATATCATGTGGACCAATGTATTTTATATTAAAGTTTGTGCAATGGGTGTCATAGGCTGCATCAAGTACATACTCACATAAGTGTAAATTATATGCACAAGACACCATGATGATAATCATTTTGATCTTCTAAATGATGGAAAAATCTTTGTAATTTATACACCATCTTATCATATTTCCTTAAGGAAGATTATATTGCAACAACATTAAATTTTGGTGCTTTAAGAACAAATCTTCTTGCATACTGCATTTGTTTAAAATTTTCTAATTCACTTATTTTTCATTGAAAGACAATGAAATTGAACAATGTAAAAGTCCCTTATTTGGTCAGAGAAATAAACAATTTCAAAATTCAATTAACTTATTCAGGGATAGATCCTGTCCAGCCATCACAGGATTGTGCACCCTCTGATTTCTCAAGAGTGATTGGGAGCTTCAATGACATTGGAATGGCCGCAAATTGTTTAAGAGGGATTTAATTTGCAATAAGAGTTCGGGAACCCGACCCGTGATTAGACAATCAGAGAGCATGTTAGTAACATAATCAAGTTGTACTTTGAACAACAATCAGTGATTACACAAGCTCAATCCTACATGAATTGATAAAACACAAAAAATTGAAACGCGCCACAAAGTTGTTGGGTTTTAAGGATGTTAAAAATAAAAATGCATGTGAGAATGTAACATAAAATGAACAACTACACTATTTGCATTTGAAAAGTCAAGAAAAATTGATATCAAAACTGATCGTAGGAAATTACAACTTCTATTGTGGCACGAAGCACCTCAAGAAATCGAATGGTCTCAATAATGTCAAAGTTGTTGCACGTTTCAAGAAAAAAACTGAACAAATACACTAAATTTAGGGTAAAGATAGATGAAAATGATGAAGCTGCTTTTGGGCTTTTATTTGCAGAGAAGCATATCAAGACAAGATGGAAGAGGGAATCACATAGAAGGTGATAGAGTATTGGGACAACCATTCTCATGCTATACGATATCGAAAACATGTGATGCGACAACGTTCTGGAAGACTCGTTTAATATAAGGAGCATTGCAATCATGTTATGGAGATGACATGAGTTGCTTTGTTCGTGGAATTCAAAGAATCAAATCCCGGTGTCCAGATCTCATTTAGCATGTTCAGTAAGTTGAAACCATGGTATATTAGTCTGAATACGATTCATGACACTTGTTTTTGTCGATACCATGTTGAATTCCAGTTATACTATGACACACTTGTAGATTTTTGCAAAAATAATTGGGATGGTGAACCAGCTCCACACACTGTGGGGGATTTTATTTATATGACACTATGCAATAGGAATCCTGGAAATGTGTTTTTAATTAAAAGGTGTGTAGGTGGGATAATATTCCATGAATGTGGTGATTGGACATTGTTCCATAAGTTTCCTATCGATCCAACACACCCTGGATTGTCATATATCACAATTAAGTGGAAGGGATATGAGTATGTCTCCATGAATCCATCATCTTCTTCACATGTTCCATATAATAGGATTGACTTGCTCGAGGATGAGAATCCTATTTCAGACTTCATGGACAAGTTTCAAAGTCAGATTTACAAATACATTAAACACTCCGAGAGGTCTAGGTGGCAAGCTTTAGAATTTAAGCATTCTGGTCATGTTTTTGAGCCAGGCACAATCCTATCAGTGGTACACTTTGCTGACAATTACATATTTGCTCCTCAGAGAGAGATACAAAGTGATTACTATCACTCCAACCAAGTGTCCATATTCATACATGTATTGTATAGATATGCTCAGGCAAGCATTGATGGTAGTGATAGCACTTCTCATTCACACAATGTGATCAAGGAATACCATTTTTATGTTTGTGATGATCGTGAGAACGACACATTATTTGGTCAAAACTGCTTTGGGTTGATGTATGATTCATTCAAAAGGAATGGGGTGTCATTTACAAAACACTAGATTTGGTCAGATGGGTGTGCGGGGTAGGTCACATCAGCACACTCCTTTTATTGGTTGAGTCTCATTCACAAATAGATAGGAATTCGAAACACTTGGAGCTTTTTTGAAAGAGGCACATAAAGGGTGAACATGACGGCGTAGGTGCACGCGTGAAACGAGCACTTCGGAGGTACCGAATGAGTCATAGTGCATCTCGTCTCAAGTGCTTAGTAAAATTAGTTGATTGGTGCACACAAACATTGGGTCACCAATGTCATGAACAAGCAAGGCCGATGCACATGTAGGAACAATATATA
>LPNX010409805.1:202920-218313 GCA_001517045.1 Pseudotsuga menziesii | reverse complement strand
TATATATATGATGTTTTTTATTCGATGCAGGTTTTTTTGGGATGTTTCCCTTGGTGATGTGAATATATCCATGCCATGGTTTTGCGAGGCCATACCTGGTACAAGAGAACTACATTAATTTCGTAGTAAAGACATGGGCGACATATTTTCCATTGAAACGACGAAGTATGCGTGTTTCTGTGAGTTCTGCATTCACACCAATGGACTTTGGGTTCATCATTGCATGAACGATGCATATGTCAAACAATGGAAATATTTTCCTCTTAATCCAAAGGGGCCACATCCAATTCCGACATGGCAAGATATGCACACTAAGGAGGCAGTGGTTTCACTAGATCATGATCGAGTTTCTGATTTGGTTAAGATAGGTACATGATTTGATTAATGGATTCAATATGTTGTTCACACATTCAAGATTCAAATAGTTGATTGAATGTTTAAACTTCTAATCTTGTACACACACACACACACACACACACATATATATAGAATATTTGTTTAATATTTGAAAATCTTGATGCAGGTGATGTATTTGTTGAAATTGCACCACTGAGAAATGATGAGCATGTGGAATTTTTTTTGATGCAGTGTACACAAATCAAAATCAGGTTGGTGCGGCCCTATGTTGATGGAGAGTTCACGTACTAGGTTGGTGACCTAGTTGTGATGGGCCACTTTTCTTAAAAAGTGAGAAGACAAGTTGATTATATTATTTACAAAGATTTCATGCGTGAATATATATCTTTTCAGTACAGGCATTTGGTGGTGGAAGCTCGGATACCTCTCATTGAAATCAAGGTGAAAAGGGGTGAACCAACGAGATGGAATATGTCAATAGATGACCATGATCGTATTATGGAGACGTGCATTCCTATAACCCATTGGCCGGATGAATGAAATTTATATGCCACTTTTGATGTTGACATAGTTGACATGCTTTTGAAATGTAGCAAATCAAAATTTCTTCTGAAATATATCATTTGTATTTAAATGTAATTTTTGTATTATATATGCAAGTATGTGCATTCACATATACTCTAGGTGTATTCACCTATACCTAGGAATACCAACAATGTCCTAAGACCATGTTATGGAATATCAATTTTGTCTACATAACTTTTTTTTGGTGTATTTGTGCAAAGTTTTAAATTACATGTTACATTGTAGACAAGTTGTAAATTGTAAACTTGTAAAATTTTCCAATGTATTTTAGACTAGACTAGACTAGAGATTGTAGACTAGCTTGCTTCTCCTAATATTATCATTCTACATTGCATATTTTGTTAGTGATGTGCAATACAAAGAACAACACATACATTTATTGCGTCCTTATTAAATCCACCAATTGCAATTGATATTAATTTTTGTTTTCAATTTTTACCCTATCTTGGTCTTTTCCCCTTTTTACTCTTGGTAGTATTCATTTCTTGTAAATTGTAAACTTGTAAACTTTGCAAAATTGTGAATTTTAAACTTATAAATTCCTTGTAAAATTATTGTAGATGGGTAAATTTTGTAAACTTGTCAATTAAATTATATTGAAGTAGTTTTTAATTGTAATTGCAATTGTAATTGAAAATTGCAAAACGTGATTATAGTTTAGTTCGATTGTGATTTTTGTAAACTTGTAAATTATTTAATTTGCAAATGAAATTAATTTTTATTTTTCTGTAAATGAAATCTAATTTTGAATTGTAATTGTAAATTGTAGTTGTAATTTAAAATTGCAAATTGTGAGTGTAAATTGCAACTAGTAGATTACATTGTATAGCTGTTAATTTTGTAACATTTTAATTGTAAGTTATGTTAAATTGTAAGTTTCGTTTGATTGACAATTTTGCAAACTTTTCAATTTTTTTACAAAGAAATCAAATTTAAAATTGTAGTTGTAATTTTTTTTGTAAATGAAATCAAATTTTACATTGTAATTGTAAATTGAAGTTGTAATTTAAATTTGCAAATTGTGATTGTAATTTGCACCAAGTAGATCTTACATTGTAAAGTTGTAAATTTTGTAACATTTTAATTGTAAGTTATGTTAAAAATTGTAAGTTGCGTTCGATTGACAATTTTGCAAATATGTAAACTTGCAAACTTTGTAAACATGGTAAATTTTGTAAACTTGTAATTTATTATATTGAAAAATTGTACAATTTCGTAAGATTGTAAAATATTAATGATAGTTAAATATGTTAAACTTGCAACTGAAAACAATATTTAAACTGTAAATGCAAATAATTAAAACATTTAACAGTCCATCATGTTCAAAAAAAAGTCCATATATATATATATAATCATAAAGTACAAAATAATAAAGTACATAAATAACACAGTCTACAAATCACCCCAACGCCATTGATAGAGAGATCCACCATCATGGCCACTACCATTAGCTACACAATGCCCTCGGCCTTCCTTATGCACATCACAAAGAAAAAACCGAGGTCTGAGAAATGCAGAAGTTAAAACCGTGAATTCTGCAAGTCAGTGACATACCACATATTTAAATTGCATGTACAATGTGACAAAAAATTAAATATATATGAAATACAGATTTATGAACTCACCTAATTTGAGTCGAGTGTCAGGTTTGGGAGGCTGCCACCTATCTTTCTAGACGAGCCTTCACCAGGACCTGACAGATGAGCGCCAACCCACTCATCTGTAAACATCATGATGGCTTCAATGCCCTCATCTACAGCTTCTTGTGTCTGCGCCTGTTTCCATGACATGAAAATAGTTATATTAATGAATTAAAATTTGAACTTGAGAATTACAATTTGAACATGTAAATTATAATATGAACATTAATTTGGAAATAATTCAAACATACATATCTAGTACTTCGTCAACTGGCATGTCATGAGTAGGAATCAGGGAGGGCTGTGTAGAATCCTTTGCAATTCCCTTGCATCTATCCTGTACAATATGAACATGATAAATGACAAAAGTTAGAACAAACCAAAGTATTATGTGTTCACCAGTTGACTCATTTAGAAATTCAAATTTAGGATGACCATTAAGACATACCTCATTGATGTGGGTGGCCGAACCTGTAATGGGACCTCGAACAGATGCATCACTGCCAAAAAGGACCTCCATGAATTTGGGCTCCTACATGGAGGTCCAACACAAAGCAAAGTATTAGTTAAAAAAATGATTCATAAGAGGATACATTACAATCAATACAATAAAATGACGATAATCAAAATACGACAATAAAGATTTACATGCCCCGTTGGTTGAGGCATGCATTTCTCATGCAGTCGAAAATATGCATCGGGGGTTGTGGTAACATACTACAACATTGTTTCATGATCAATAAGGAGGATAATATCATCGTCCACCCAATGTAACTCAGGATTTGTAGGTGCAGTCGGTTCTCTTCTCCTCTTTGCATGCACAACCATCATGGTACCATGCATTGTCATGCGTGTCACCTATGCTAGTGCACTATGCTCCTCAATCGCTAGCTGACATGATTCAACTACATCATGTGTCCTAAGCAAGTTCTTGTTAAGGTGACCTACAAAAGGATCTGCCTCCAGCTGAGCTCCATGGTCTCTCTTATCCCTGAGACGCGCATGACTGTGTCCCCCACCAGCACCATAGAAGCTCGAGGGTGTGCTTCTGTAATCTGTGTGCATCCCCAAGACAAAAACACCCCACACTCCAATAAACCTATCATAGACATAAGGTGTTGCAGCCTCTGGCTTAAGCTCCTTGAGTCTAAGCGGTTGACCAATGGGGTGGTCAGGAGGGATATCATATAATGTTCCCTTCACATCATGGCCAGTTGTTTCATCTCTCACTGAGGACCATTTTTCAGGATCTATCACTATGAATCTTCTTCTCTGACATGTAGTGGCCCAAAGAGAACTCAATGGTTCGAAGGACCTGTAGATATTCAGTATATTGTCTACTTCCTCTAACATCATCCACATCGAATGTGATGTGGTAGAGTGGTCTGAAATGGAGAGGATGTTAGACCGCAAAACAATCACACTAACTGGTAATGGCTTGCAGTGTGATGCATGTGATATCATCCTCCCATGGTGCTTCCTTCGGAGGGTCGGGGCCATGTTGTGCAGCCTCAACACCTGAAAATTAGATGAAAATAGAGACATACAAGTTTATTATTAGAGGGTCGGGGCCATGTTGTGCAGCCTCAACACCTGAAAATAGAGACATACAAGTTTATTATTAAATATACACATGCCAAAATAATTTAATTTTATGTAACTACCAACAAAGAGTACATCATGCACAATGTATAATTAGGAGTCCTTTGCCGACTTCCGGGGGGCGGGGTAATGGCCGTGGATCCTCCAGTTCTCTTCATTCGGCAAACTGAAGAACCCCGTTGTGTAGATGCATATGCATGGAATAAATATTTATCATAATAATAATATTTATAGGATAAAAATGATATTAATTAATCTATATTTTATATATAAAATGAGTTTGTGTAAAAATGCCGCTTACTAAGTCTAATGTGCCTAAAATTTGTAATTGTTTCTACGAAATAGCTACCTCTTTGTTTTGCTCGCATATTAAATTATTGTTTGCTTAGATATTTCTATAGGTAAAATTTAAAATCTTTCTTTTCTAATGATGAAGTCTTTCATGTTTGACAACCAACTCTAAACAGGTTATATTATGCTCAATGTGAAGTAAAAAAATGAAGCTTTTAAGGATTTTCCTTAACAAAAAATAATATATTTAAATATGCAATATAATAAATTATAAAATATTACTCAATTCTTCAATTAATATATGTTTTATAATGACGATCGACTTATATCAAACTCCTTTAACTATTTGAAAATGAGGGAAAGGAGTTTAAGTCGAATGTTGATTAATGGTAAAACGCTCCAAAACTTTGCGACCATTCGTGGATTGGTATTTGAATATGTCTACAATGTTGGTTGCTGACCTAAAATGGTTTGGAATTGATCATGAAAACCAATGTTGGGTGCTGACCTAAAAGGGAATCCTACTAGATCGACGGTTAAAGTGGTTAGGTACCCATGTACTTCGATCGATGGCTATTCCTTTATATGAACATTGATAATTTGTTGATGGTTACTTTCTCTTTTATTATTTTTTTGGTCATAACAAAAGTTGTCCTTCATTTGTTTTAGGTGTTATTCATGGAGTTGGAGCTAAATAAGCCCCACTTAGGGATTAATTCCCTTATTTCCCCATGATCATATTTACATGATAAGGCCCACTTCCACTGCCCAAGGCACTTGTATCCCACTCGGTATTAAAGAAGCATGCACTTAGACTCAAGTGTCCTTCCTCCATAGATATTTTCATCTATCCTTAAGTCTTATCGTAGTTGAGGTCTACCATAACATAGTTCTAAAAAATGTATATATATATTGAGCATATCATGTTCTCTATATATCAAAAGTTTCCTGTGGAAATTTCCACAACTGTTTGGAACCAAATATGTGGATACTCTCTTGTTGTATCCCAATATCCCAATATTCGCACAGTGTTTGAGGGTATAAAATTTCCATGTAGACATGCCTTATTCCAAGTAATGTCCCACTTGAGTGTTTTATCTAAGTTGTGGATACTCTTCCTGTATATTATCTATGTTAATTGGCACACTTCAAGGATCTTGACAGCAAGAATCCTCAACAAGATCCTAAGCCACTTGCTTCCATTCTTTAATGATGGTCAAGGTCCCACAAGATTACTCTTCTATTTACTTTGATAAACTTGATTTAATAGAGATATGGTATATATAGATTACATTAATTAATTCTTATTTATGCTTTTGGTTGATAGGGTATATTAATATATATTAATGATTATTTTTATGTGTTTTCTGTTATTTTTTTAGTCTAAAATATTAGAAAGATATTTTATGTGTTTGTGTTTAGAAATACTAAAAACAAAATTTATTATTTTCTATTCAATTAATCAAAATGCTATGAACATAGTCTTTACAAATCATACAAATGAATAATAATTAATGGTATTAATTCTTTGGGTAGATATTTTCAAAACTAGATTCATAGACCAAGTAGAGATATGCGCTACAACAAGGTATTCTTTACAAATTGTACAAATGAAAAATAAATTTTAGTATTAACTCTTTAATTATATATTTCTAGAATAACTTTGGAGGTAATCAACTTATTTAAATAATCAAAAGTTGTAGATACTTTCATATTAATACCTTATAGATTTTGATTTAAGTACATAGATCATGTAGTCAGTAGGATATAAATTAAAAATAAAATGTCAAATGTCAAATGAGATCAATATGGATCTATTTGACAATAAAAAATCTAAAACGCCCAAGGCATATCAATAAAACCATAACTTTGAACTTGCACTTCATGTTAATCATTGCAAACATAAAGAGTAAACGATTTGATTTGATTTTTTATATTTAAAGAAATGTGAAAATAATACAATCATTTACCTATCCATAATTTAATTTATATGAGTGTAGGAAGTTCACATTGGAATAGAGAGACGGAGACGGAATAATAAGCATCGTGCCCAAAGTTTTGTCCAAAACATTATGGAATTTGTAATAAAAATGCACTAGATCTATTTGCTTCCTCATTTGCTTATTTTTTATGGGTATCCAATGTTAAGAGAAGTGATGTCCATCAACCAATTTGGTTGGACCACAACTTTTACAAATTGATTCATTGCAAGACTCCTTCTTTTTGAGGTTCAATTTGTATGCCAAGATTAATTGTCTTCAAATTGACACTTCAGTTAGTTGATTATAAATTTATATTTACAACATTTTTTCTCCATGGGTGTAGATCACTTGGATATGGAGTGCATTGTTAAGGCCCACTCCTTGCAATGTCGTATTTTAAGCATTTACTAACCCTATGTTATGCATCTGCGACAACGTGGATGGTTGGAATGGAACACATGTTAGTATGTGATATTTTTTGGGTTACTTTAATTACTGAGTGGATTTGTATAATGTAAAAAAAAGTCCCTTTAAAAAAAAAATGTGGATGGATACATCTCCATTTCACACCGAATTGTGATCTAAAAATTATGGTAAAATCTAGTGCACTACAACTCAAAACTCCGGGTTGATGTAAGAATTTTTGTTATCAATGAGGGAATTAAACATTATCCCAAGTAGGGGAACACAAATTAGGGAAAGATATTTCAAACTTTTCATTTTTATTATGGTGATCCAATAAATGTTGATTTTGACCAACTATTTAATGAATGTTATCTTAATGATATATAGAAACAAATAGTATAAAGTAATATACAAAAAGTGAAAATGCTTTCCAGAAATAAAATAAATAATAATTTGTAAAATTGAAATCTTACATTTTATATGAAGTACCATATATTTCATTATATTTAGCGAACACGCCGTGAAGAGATTGAGGTTTTTCTTTCCCTGCCATAAGCTTGATCAAGGCTTTGAGACCTATCCAAAATGCATAAAAAAATTACACCTATCCAAAATTCAAAAAAAACTTAATGGCACCAATATTCATATCGTTCTTCAAAGACACCCTAGTGGGGGATTGCGAAGCTATAGAGAATAGTTTGATTTTTAGCTATCATTGGTGGTGCTTGAGCTGAAGAATCCACATTAGGGTTTAACAACTTTATTTTTGGGTGACCATATTTTTTCCTTAAGGTCAAATCCCATTTCTCAAAACCGACACCTTTTGTATATCACTCCGATGAAGAAAAATGATCATGGGATAGAGAATCCTTCTCGGTCATCTCCCAACATCTAATCATTTTGGATCCCAAGTCCTATTCCAACTTGGTCAGTGGACTGTTAAGTGTTTGCAAAATACTCACGTGTTTTGTCGATGTTCCATTGTTTGGATCACTGTGAAACTGTTGTCAGAACTATGTGGCGGACATTAATAATTAACACGCATTTTTTCATGAACAATAAGAAAAATTCAAGAATCCTAACCTTATTTTTTAGATTTAAATGAACAAGTGAAAGGGGTTTTTTATCATTTTACTTTAATGTATTTCTCTACAATATCGATTTTTATTTAGTTTATTAGTTTTGGACACTTTATCATCATAAAAGTGATTTGATGCCATTATCAAAATAATAATGGTTGGAGAATGGCAAAGGTTGGACAATTATGCAAAGCATTTGTTTGTCTTAAAAAAGTAGTTCAATTTTTTGTCTTCATTTAAAAACTACACCTCGAGTAACATCTGTTGTGCTTGGATAATGAGTTTTTTCACTTTTAGGGAAGCAAATTCCACCTTCCTATTTATAGGTCATGCTTAGTGATAGGAGTTTGGGACAAAGGAACACCATAGGCTCAATCCATATGCGATTATTTCATCTAGCAATAAATACTATTGGATAGGAGACTTGCACCTATAGAGTGTGGGATGAACGTAGAACATGGGGTGCAGTGAGCACTAAGAAGAAAACACGCACTATATACCGTATTCATATACGAAAATTAACTAATCGCATTAATTAATATAATATAATTTTACAATACATAAATTTTCAAATATTAAAATATATATGTATATCTCTATGTATATATATATGTATATCTCTATACACATATATATATATATATATATATATATATATATGTATATATATATGTATATGTATATGTATATGTATATGTATATGTATATGTATATACATATACATATATATATATATATATATCTCTATATATATATATATATCTCTATATATATATATATATCTCTATATATATATATATATCTCTATATATATATATATATCTCTATATATATATATATATCTCTATATATATATATATATCTCTATATATATATATATATCTCTATATATATATATATATCTCTATATATATATATATATCTCTATATATATATATATATCTCTATATATATATATATATCTCTATATATATATATATATCTCTATATATATATATATATCTCTATATATATATATATATCTCTATATATATATATATATCTCTATATATATATATATATCTCTATATATATATATATATCTCTATATATATATATATATCTCTATATATATATATATATCTCTATATATATATATATATCTCTATATATATATATATATCTCTATATATATATATATATCTCTATATATATATATATATCTCTATATATATATATATATCTCTATATATATATATATATCTCTATATATATATATATATCTCTATATATATATATATATCTCTATATATATATATATATCTCTATATATATATATATATCTCTATATATATATATATATCTCTATATATATATATATATCTCTATATATATATATATATCTCTATATATATATATATATCTCTATATATATATATATATCTCTATATATATATATATATCTCTATATATATATATATATCTCTATATATATATATATATCTCTATATATATATATATATCTCTATATATATATATATATCTCTATATATATATATATATCTCTATATATATATATATATCTCTATATATATATATATATCTCTATATATATATATATATCTCTATATATATATATATATCTCTATATATATATATATATCTCTATATATATATATATATCTCTATATATATATATATATCTCTATATATATATATATATCTCTATATATATATATATATCTCTATATATATATATATATCTCTATATATATATATATATCTCTATATATATATATATATGTATATATAGATATATACATATACATGTATATACATATACATGTATATACATATACATGTATATACATATACATGTATATACATATACATGTATATACATATACATGTATATACATATACATCTATATACATATATATATATATATACATATATATATATATACATATATACATAGATATATATATATATATATATGTATATTTTTTTAAATATTTAAATATTTAATATATATCAAAATACTTAAATTAAAATAAATGGGTTGTTTAGATAAATGCCTCAGTAAGTTCAAGGTTCATGATTGTCTCCCGTCTAAGGTTTGGATTTTTCCCAAACTTCCGTGTATTCTTGGAGGATTGAAAAAAATTGGGCAACATTTCTGCTTTCCCAGCACACCTTTCAAAATTAAACCAGAAGCATAAACACTGTCGGTTGATAGAAATTTTTATAAAAACTATAAATTTAATGTTTAAATTTAACAAATTTAAATTAAAATTTTACAAAAAATTAATGATTTGTCTTGGGTCATATAGGTTATGTTTACTAGGTGTCTTATGTATTCTTGGAGGATTGAAAATTTTTGGGCCGCATTTCTGCTTTCTTGGCACACATTTCAAAACTAAACTGACACCATAAATGCTATGAGTCGACAAAATATATATAAAAGAAAAAATTAAATTTTAAATAAATAACAATTTTAAATAACAATTTTATAAAAATCCATTAGCATTTATGCTTTCCTACACACATTTGAAGTATATTTAACAAAAAAACTACCCTAAAAACATGTATAACAATGATTTTTTTTAAATTTTAACCTAAAATTTTAAAACTTAAAAAAAACATAAAGTTCGATTTAAATTTCAAAAAACTAGTTTAGGATGTTACCTCTATGCTCTGACACTGTGGTGAAAGGTAGGTTGTGGTTGGGTTGTTTTTGGCTTGCGTTGTAGCTCATTCGAGGTACGTGGGTTGCGTTGTCGCTCGATCGAGGTACTTGTGTGGAGAAATGCCAAAAAGAGGCTGCAGGTCCCTACAACCTTTTTATAATTTTTTTAGCTCAGGGACTTCGATCAAGGTCTGTAGTTTGATCGAGGTCTTAACACCTCGATTGAGGTTTTCTTAAACCCTTGATAGAGATTTTGATAAACCCTCGATCGAGGTTTCAACACCCTGATCGAGGGTTTAGTAGAAGCTTGATTGAGGGTTTAAGAAAACCTCAATCCAATGTTTTTTAGACCCTCAATCGAGGTGTTAAGACCTCGATCGAGGGTTTAAAAATTGCTCGATCGAGGTACATTTTGTGTTTTTTCCAAAAGCGCCTTACCAAAAATTTTAACCCAGCTCCATGGATGAACCTAATATATATGATATTTGTTTTTACAAGAATGGGTAGTAGTTTTTATATTAAATAGGAGAGAAGGAAACCTCATCAGTACATAAGTTTAGGGTACAAAAGTGGGCCTTTGGGTTGCAAATTCAAAAGAGATCTTAACTTTGAAAATGTTATCCTAATTAAGATCTTATTGTTCCTCAGCTTCATGAGTTCAATCTTAAAACTATAAATTCTGATAAACCGACCTAACAACAATATATAGTGGCATAACATAAAAGGGCTTAGTAGAATTTACAAGGAATCTAGTCCTTAAACTTCATTAGAAGCTAACAAGAGGAGGATTCACTAGTGCCCTCTTTGTCCCAGAACTTCAAATACAATTATTTCACTATCTTTTCCAACTCTATGATTCTGGTCTCGAGTTCGGCATCGTGGGATTGTTTTTGTTCAAAGTTGGCACCCATGATTGCTAGATGGAATTGGATGTCCCAACGTTGTGCAACTCAAACTTTATCCTCCTCCACCAGCCATGATTCCAGACACTAGTCTCAACTCTGCAAGTCTTGTCGTAAGAGGTACACTTTTATTTAAAGACATTTGTGACTCACCAATAGCCTTCAAATTCCATGCCTAGCATGAGATTCTTCCTCATCAACTCAACTATCACTATCCATCGTGATCCTGAAGAAAGGAGATCTAGAACATAATGGAGAAATTGCTCACAATCATACCACCACACTACTCCTATTCTTTCCAAACTTGATAAACTGATAGATAATTCCTCCCTTGGTTCTCGCTGGGAAGCGTAATTCACAATTTCTAACTTTGGCCCCAACATTGTATAGATTTATAAACCGATACCCATCATGATGGAAATATAGTTAGCGTCATGCAATGCTTGTTAAGAGCAGCTGTGCCTATCTCCAAATCCATACTCATCCTTTCTACTTGAATCACCACCCTTGGTAATAAAAATCACATGCAACTTACTGAGAGCCTCTCGAACTCTTGCCTCGTGGGAGGGATTATAGCCCATGATTCCAACCCCTAGCATGTCATGTTGAGTTATTTACTCACCAGATTCAATCATGTTCATGAGCGAGGAAGGGTATGACCCCACGAGAGATTTAAATGCAAACGGTCATGCAACTGCATGATGTAGGCAAGAAGGTTTGTCCACATTCCCCTTCATGGAACCAAGAAGAATGACCGCATGCCAACTTAGGTGGCAATTGTTAGATTTTTATCATTTAAGCAATATGATGTAGGATCTTATCTAAGAGAATAACATGCACAACAATAATCACAAGAGACAAGATACACAAATATTTTCCTCAGGGAAACCATAAAGGAGAAAACCCCATAACTTCCTCAGAGATAGAGTGAGCACCAATAGCAGTAGTAAAAACCAAAGACAGAAAAGATGATCTCCAACAATTGTTCTCTCTCTCACTTGTGTGAGCTCCTCTTCTTTCACCGATGCGCTATAGCTCGGTGAGTGTCTGTGTCAAATAGAGAGGCTCACTCTCTATTTATACTAATTTTTGATTTGACAATTACTTAATAGGGCCGACATCTCTAGGAGAGTCTAATAACCCTAGTGCCCCTCAACTGTGGTGACTTTTCCCTCCGATCAACTAGGAGGGTTAACCTTAACTCAATTGTGGGGACTATTTCCCTGACTTACAACGAAGGGTTAACCTCAATGACTTTACATGACTTTATTATATTAATGAATCTCCCGATAGGAACAATGGGGTACAATGAAATACAACTGATTCTCCCGATAGGAACATCGGGGTACAATATAAGTGAATACATTCCGAAGTTACAAATACATCAACACTCCCTCTTAACTAGGAAGGTATTCTCTTGACACAATTCATCAGCACAAGTCTTCTTCTCTGGATCAAGTATGGATCATCATCAATGCTGGATCATCACTGGATCATCATCAAAACTGGATCATCATCAAAGCTGGATCATCATCAAAGCCGGATCATCACTGGATCATCATCAAAGCTGGATCATCACTGGATCATCATCAAAACTGGATCATCAATGGATCATCATCAAAGCTGGATCATCACTGGATCATCATCAAAACTGGATCATCAATGGATCATCATCAAAGCTAGAACATCACTGGATCATCATCAAATCTAGATCATCATAGCTAGATCATCATTGGATCATCATTATCACTGCTTCTACTATCTCGATCAACTGGTGCTATCTCTCAATTCTTATCATCATAAAAATTTCAAACAGAGCCAACCCTTTTCATGCTGGTTGTAGGCCTAGCCTCCATGTAGGTCTTCATCTTCTTCAACACTTATATCTTTGTGGGAATATATTAAACCCACTCACAACTTAGGATAAAATAATTAATCATTATTTGATTAATTATTCACCCACTAGCTTAATTAGGTGGCACCTTAAAGTCAATGCATGTCATCTATATCCTAGGAATGAGTTATTTCTGATTCTGGGTTCATCTAGAATTAGTATGCAGGACCTTATAGCAGATTCTGCTTTTTCTGCTTTTTCCTGCTTTTCTATGGATAAGATAAAAGCTAGTCAACTAGGAAACTGGGAGCTTTTGTTTCCAACCCATCCTCCATTAGTTTTTCTCCATTTTCTAGGATTAGCATGTTATTTCCATCTCCTTGAAAACTCACTCATGCTTTTTCCAACTCGTGAGGTCCTTGATAGATTTAGCAAGTGCTTTATCCACCTATGGGGGTTTGCTATATTTGAGTAAGTCAGCCTTTTTGAGCTTTATGAGTTGTTTCCATACAATTCTACTTTCCTATGAGGGAAGATCTATTTATGTACTCTATTATTCATAATTATTCAATGGAAGGATACACACCAATATTCATCTCTTCATTCATGTGATTTAGTCTCTTTTATTCTCTCTAGTTTTCTTGTGTATGCTTGTGAGAATTCTTAGTAGCAAGATCTATTTCCTGTGCTTCTTATTAGCATCATTGCACATAGCATTCATCTATTATTTCTACATGGTATCAGAGCTACAAGGTTGATCAAGTTCTACAAAGTTGAGGAGCGCTTCCAGTCTCCTATCCCTCTTTGAAGAAGAGCTTGTCTAGCTTACAAGATTTTCTCCTAGTTTGTTTTACAGGTTGCAGAGAGTATCTCTTAGAGCATATCAACAAATTCAATATGGATTCAAAATTTCCTCTACTATCTCCTTTCAACTATGCTGATTGGAAGCCAAATATGAGTGCATACTTGAAGAGGCAATGTCTCTTTGATGTCTCCATTGGTGCATTGAGTGAACCTGAGTCTTATGAAGAGAAGATTGATTGGCTTAATAATTGTGATAGAGCTTATGGAATTATGTGTTTGGGAATGTCTCCAAATATATATCATCTCATATATTCTGCTGAATTTCCATATGAGCTTTGGAAAAATTTGGACAAAGCTTTTGGTTTGCAGGAAATTGAAGATGAAGCATGGAGCGAACCTAGCATCTCCTCTCGTTCTCTTTCTCAATATTTCTTGTCCTCTACATTCTCTGATGAAGTTGATCATGATGAAGAAGTTTCTCATACAGTTCATGTTGCTGCTTCCCTCTTTCATTCGAATGCTTCCTCCTTCAATGAAGAAGCAAATATTGAAGAGCCATCTTTTTCTGTGTCTTTTGAAGGTGATTTTTCTTCTTGTGATACTATTGATGAAAAAGAAGTAACATATGGAGCTGCTGCTATTGATATTGATTATGATCCTATAACCCATTCATTTTTATATAAATCTCCTATCTTAGATTCCGAGATCTATGTGCCAGATTCTTCACACCTCTTGCATGCCTCTCTCATTGATGGTGCGCAACCCAGTGACTTCCAGGATGTTTGCTTAGCCACATCAAGCCTTATTTGTGTCATACCACTTACCATACTTGATCTCATGTGCTTCAGCATATCCTTCTTTGATATTGGCATCAATACTCAGAGCCTTCTTGAAGATTGTGAACATCTCATTCTGCCCATCCATCATTCAGATTTTTACACTTATCAGTTTTTCCCAGTTGCTCATAATTTTCCTAGTCTAGCCCTATATCCTCATGGAGCCATTGAAGAATTTGTCCTTGCTGTTCCATATGTTAATATTTCTGATATATCAGAGTTTTATCAGCCTCATATCATATCTATACAAGTGCTACATCAGATTGGAATATTGGCATGTGATTCACATCACAATTTTGCAGCTATTCAGGGAATTGGGTGTGAAATAAATTGTCTTATTTTTTGTACTCTTTGGAAAGGAGTATGCACAGATCTCTTTTCCATTTCAGATTATTTTTGCAGATCAA